>CABHPQ010171677.1:0-80865 GCA_902168405.1 Peromyscus aztecus | reverse complement strand
CTAAACTGGAAGTCTGCATCAGTTCCCTTCCCTTGGAGATCTGGAAACACCATTGAAGAGGGGGAGGAAAGATTGTAGGAGTAAGAGGGGATGGAGGACATCGGGATAGTATGACCCATCAAATCAACTAGTCAGGGCTCACGTGGGCTCACAGAGACTGAATTCAGCAAGCATGAGGCCCGCACGGGTCTGTACCAGGTCCTCTGCATATATGTTATGGCTGTTAGCTTGGTGTTTTTGTGAGACTCCTAAGAGAGGAATGGGTATTTCTCTAACTCTTTTGTCTGCTCTGGGACTCTTCTTCCTGTTGGGTTGCTTTGTCCATCCTCAGTAGAAGAGCATTTGCCTAATCTTATTGTATCTCATTTTGTCCTGTCTGGCATTGTCTCTTGGAGGCTGGCTCTTTTCTCATGGAAGAGGGAGGGGGAATGAATCTGGGGGAGAGATGAGATAGTAGGAAGCTGGAACGAGGGAGAGCAAACTGTGGTTGGGATGTATTGTATGAGAGAAGATCATGTCAGGACCCTGAAAACCCACTTGGAAGGTCACTGGTCTTATGTACATCTCTTCCTAATGTGGCTATACAAATACATCTCCTTTCTCTGATTCCCAGTATTCCAGAGATACACAAATAGTCATGAGCCTATGAAAATATGCCTGACAGCAGTGACCATTAAGGAAATACAAATCAAAGCACAATGTATATTCAGGAAGATGGCCATTATTGAGAAACAGACAATAATAAAGAATAAAAATTGGCAAAGATGTGAAGAAATTGGAACCCTTGTGAACTGCTGGTGGAAAAGCAAAATAGTACAGTAACTATAGAAAAGAGTGTAGCAACTCCTCAAAGGTCACAGGACCAGTTACTGTAGGTGTATAACTCCGCCCCCTCCAAGAGGCACCCAAAACTGATGGGAGGGTCTTGAAAAAGATATTTACAGTTCAACATTCATGACAATATTTTACTGCAAGTCAAAAGGCAGAAACAACTCAAATGTCCATTCATGGATGAACTGATAAGCAAACTATGAGATATACATGCAGTGGGGTCTAACTTAGTCTCAAAAGAGAAATTCTGACATATATCCCATAAATGTACTCTGAGGACATTTCATTTTGCTAAATGAAATAATCTAGTTTCAAAAAAGTAAATTCTGTATGATTCTACTAGTCCAGAGTATCTTGAGTAGTGAAATTCAGACAGAGCACACAGAAGGTGGGGCTGGCAAGATGGCTTAGGGGGTAAAGGGCTTATTATATAAGCTTGGCAACCTGATTCAACTCCTGGATCCTGTCTGGTGGAGGGAGAACAGACTCCTGAAGCTGCCCTCTGACCTCCACAAGTGCACTGTGACATGTGGTGCACCCTCCACACTGACAATAAATAATTTTTTTTTAAAAAATGAAATGGCCTAGGCATGGTTACCTTTAATCCCTGCACTCAGGAGGCTGAGACAGGTAGATCTCTGAGGTGGAGGCCAGTCTGGTCTGCAGAGTGGGCTCCAGGCAAGCCAAGACTACACAGTGAGACCCTGTTTCAAGAAAACAAACAGACAAACAAAAGAAACAAATAGTGGTGGCCAGTGGCAGAGTCGGGGAGGGAAAGGTTGGGTGAAGGACACAGTTCCAGAGCTGCAAGGTCAAAGAACTGGAGTACAGCAGTATGAATGTGCTTCACACTACTACACTACACTCCCGACGGTCAAGGCCAAATGTTGTGTTAGATTTATTTTACCATAATTAAACTTTAATTAAAAAAGTAACATGTATATTATTAAAACATGGCAAAAGTATAGAGGAAGTTAAAAAATTCATCCCCCAGAAGCCCAGTAACATTCTCTGTCACATAGTCAAAGTGGACTTCCATTATAAAGCATTCTCAGGGGCTGGGGATGGACTTCACTTAGTACAGTGTTCGCCTAGCATGCACGATGCCCTTACTCCCCATCACTGCTGTATGGTGATGCATGCTGTAATCCCAAGAGTAGGAGGCTAAGACAAGCATGTGTACTTTAATGTATGAATGTTACACCTTAATAAATGGAAAATACCCCTTCTCAAAAAAAAACCATAGGAAAGGGGGGTAAGCCCCCCAACCAGGTGCAAGGAATAAGCTCCGAGGCCTGTGGGGAACAGTTTGGAACAGCAGGAGACCCACACATGGAGTGCAGGGGGTGAGTTATCCCCAGGAGAGAATATTTTAGCATTTTAATATTTAACTCTATTAAAATACTGTTATGAGCATGCCATGTTTTATGTGTTACATTTAAAAATAAATAAAGAAGCCATCTGTTTTTCTTTTCAGAAAGTCCTTCCTGCCCTTCCCACCCTGTGTTAAAGGAAATCTAAGAGCTTTGAAGGTCCTTTTCTTGCCTCAAGTAGGAAAAGCTGGTTCACAGATCTCCTGTAGATCCCCATAATTCCATCTCATAAGAGATGTGGTTCTCAAACATCCACTAGGAATGAATGTCATTTCATTTTTTAAAATTCTTTTTTAATTTAATTTTTTCAAGACAGGGTTTCTCTGAGTAACCCTGGCTGTCCTGGAACTCATTCTGTAGACCAAGCAGGCCTCAAACTTGGAGATCCACCTGCCTCTGCATCCTGAGTGCTGGGATTAAAGGCATGTGCCACCATTTCCTGACAATCATTTCATTTTTAAAATATTTATTTAATTATTTTAAATTATATGCATGGGGGGAGGTCTGTGGACATGAGTACCAATGTCCATAGAGGCTAGAGGCCTTGGATCTCCTGGAGCTGAGTTACAGGTGGTTGTGAACTTACTGATGTAGGTGAGGAGAGCTGAACTCCAGTTCTCCAGAAGAGCAATGCACTCACCTTTTTAAAGACAGACTAGCGAGGCTAGAGAGGTGCTCAGCAGTTTAGAGCATTGTCTGCTCCTCCAGAAGGCCAGGGTTTGATTCCCAGCACCTTCATGGCAGCTCATAGTCATCTACAGTCCTCTGGCATCCACAGACGTTACATGAATACAGTGCATAGACTGCACTCAGGCAAAATACCTGTACACATTGTCTTAGGTTTCTGTTACTTTGAAGAGACACCACAGCCACAGCAACCCTTCTAAAGGCGGCTTACATTTTCAGAGGTTTAGACCATGGTGGCATGCAGGCAGACATGGTGCTGGAGAAGTAGCTGAGTGTCCTACATCTTGGCTTGCAGGCAACAAGAAGTGGTCTGAAACACTGGGCATGGCTTGAGCATATATGAGACCGCAAGCCCACACCCACAGTGACACACTTCTCCAACAAGGCCACACCTCCTAATAGTGCCACTCCTGTTGGGGGCCCTTTACTTTCAAACACCACACCAATAAAACATTATTTATTTATTTATTCACATTCTGGCCACAGTTTCTACCCCTCCTCTCCTCTCATTCCCTCCCCCACACCTCCCCTCACCCCTGCCATCCATTCTTCCTCCTTCATTTCTCTTCAGAAAATGGATATTAGCCAAGCCATGGCATATCAAGTTATAGTGAGACGAGGCATCTCCTCTCCTATTAAGGCTAGAGGAGGTAACCTGGTAGGAGGAAAGGATCCCAAAAGCAAGCAACAGAGTCAGAGACAGCCCCTGCTCTCACTGTGGGGAGTCCCACAAGAAGACCAAGTTATACATCTGTAACACATATGCAGAAGGCCTAGGTCAGTCCCATACAGGTTCCCTGGTTGTCAGTTCAGTCTCTGTGAACTCCTATGAGCCCAGGTTAGTTGATTCTGTGGGTTTTCTTGTGCTGTCCTTGACCCCTCTGGCTCCTGCAATCCCTTCCCCCTTCTTCTGTAGAATTTTCTGCTCTGCCTAATATTTGGCTCTGGGTCTCTGCATCTGTTCCCATCAGTTGCTGGGTGAAGCCTCTCTGGTGACAATCGGACTAGGCACCAATCTATGAGTATAGCAGAATAACATTAGGAATCATTTCATTGACCTTCTTTTGGTCAGTCATGTTTGGTTCTATCCTACGTCTCTGGGCTGTCCAGCCTCTGGGTCATGGCCCTCCAAGCAGTATCAGGGATAGACTCCATCTCATGAAATGAGCCTCAAGTTGGACCAGTCATTGGTTAGCCACTCCCACCATTTCTGCGCCCCCTTTACCCCAGCACATCTTGTAGGCAGGACAAATTGTAGGTTGAAGATTTTGTGGCTGGGTTGGTATTTTAATCCTTCCACTGGAAGTCTTGCCTGGTTACAGGAGATGGCTGGTTACATGTTCTGTACCTCCCATTGCTAGGAGTCTTAGCAAGGGTCACCCTCATAGATTCCTGGGAGTTTCCATTGCACTAGGTTTCTAGCTTATCCTAGAGATGCCCCTGATTCCAGTTGTCTCTCCCAGTATTCTCTGTCTCCATCTTCCTCCCACCTGATCCCTCCTGTTCCCATCCCCACCCCTCCCCCTATTCATGGGTGATGTCTATTCTATTTACCCTTCACAGTGAGATTCATGTATCCCCCCTTGAGCCTTCCTTGTTACTTAGCTTTTCTGGGTCTGTTGATTATAGCATGGTTTTCTTTTACTTTACAGCTAATATCCACTTATAAGTGAGTACATACCATGTTTGTCTTTCTGGGTCTAGGTTACCTCACTCAGGATGATCTTTTCTAGTTTCATTCATTTGCCAGCAAATTTCATGATAACATTTTCAGTCATCAGGGAAATGGAAACCAAAAGACTCTGAGATTCCATCTCATACCTGTCAGAATGACTAAGATCAAAAACACAAGTGACAGATCATGCTGGTGAGGATGTGGAGCAAGGGAAACACTCTTCCACTGCTGGTGGGAGTGCAAATTTGCACAGCTGTTGGGGTCCACAGAGGTTCCTAGTGAGACCTGAGCTTGCTTTACACAGCAGGGCTACATTAGGGGATGGCTTGAACATGTGCAAGGTCACCAGGTAGCTGGAATGTTCTGCACTTGGTTGTACTGGGGGGAGATATTTTGCTCTACCTCTTAGCATTCATTTAAAGGCCCTTTGGAAGAGACAGTCAGGGCCTGATGGATTAGGATCCAGGCCTTCCTGGGGCTATTCTGTGTTTCTGTCTGTCTGTCTGTCTGTCTGTCTGTCTGTCTCTCTCTCTCTCTCTCTCTCTCACACACACACACACACACACACACACACACACTATATTTCTATCTAATATTTCCTGCTTCTCCTACTCAAGAGCACCCTGGGGAATAGTGGGGGTGAGATGGCCCCCCACAGATGGCACCAGTGAACAGGGAAAAAGAAAAAGACAAAAAGAAACCAGGTACTAGGCAAAAATAGGAGTTAGGCCCTGCCAGAAAGCAGTTGAACCAGTCCAGTTTTGTAGTGAACAAAAGATAAATGAGGCAGAGGGTTTTATCCTCAGAAGAAAAAGAAAAAAAGGGACTGAAAGGATGTCCAAAAGAAGGCTGCAGATTAGAATCTTCTCTATTAAGTGTCTTTCTTTTTCTCTCCACTCTATCTTTCTATCTTAAGGAAAAAATGTAAGGTAGTATAGAAAAAAATTAAGAAAAGTAGGATATAGGAATATAGTGTAAGAAAAAATATGGAATAGAATTTCTGTAGGGTTAATATAGTATAGAAAAACTGAGAAGTAGAATATAGGAATATAACATAAAGAAAACTTAGAATATGATAAGCAACGTGACAGAGAAACTATGTCCTTGATTTTCTAACTATGGGGCTGTGAACACAAACTGGAAAAGATCATAGGAAAACTTGGTGGTCTTTCTCTCTCAAAAACTGAAAGCTTCCTTGGGAAAAAACTTAATCTCTCTCTCTAAAAATCTAAAAGCCTTTCAGAACTTTCTTTCACAGTTTCTCTTTCTGTAAGGACAAAATTAGAGTCACCTAGACCTCTGTGGGAAAATCACCTGTGGTTCACTCTAAGAAAAAACAACAAATCTCTTGGGATAGGGCAAAAACTCTCTGCTAAGTTCTGTCTTTCTTTCTTTTTTCTTTTTTTTTCAAGCCAGGAAAAACAACAGTCAGAATCCCTGAGGCTAGCTAGAACTTAGCCATGGAGCTCTAGGGAGTGCTGGCAGAAAATGGAGCAGGGACAGATTCCTCCCCCAAAGGTGCAGGACCTGGGGAAAGCTGCCAGAGTGAAAAAAAGCAGGGCTTAAGTTCCAAGTGGTGACTGCAACGGCAGTGCCAGTGCGGCAGTGCGGGGGAAAGCTGAGGCAGATTCGGGGAGAGAAATCCCTACCTCCAGAAACAGTTAGCAGAGGAACAAAGCTGCAGTCTGGGATGCAGGCTCTGCATCTGGGGGAAGGAACAAGTGGGACGAGATAAAGGTCTATCAGGGAAAAAGTCTCTCTGAAAGAGCTGTGAAAAAGCTTTGTTTCGAGTACTTTCATTTTTTTCACTAACCCAGTAATGGGGAAGAGCAAGCTCCAAGGGAATTTTGGTACCAGGGGTACCTGTCTCTATGTGCACTAATGGGTGGGTGAAACTCTGATCTGGAGCCAGTATTGGATGAAAGAAAAACTCCTGTTAATGCCAGCTCAGGGAGAACAGAAATCTTTTGACTCAAGAAACCTCCTGTAGTGAAGAAAAAAGCTCGTTTGTTCTTTATTTTCAATACAAGAACAAGCCTGGTAAATGGAACTGGAAGTTGACTCTTTGACCCAAAAAGAATTATGGGAAATGGAGTCCAAAAGGTAGCTCATAACAGTGGGGCAATATAGAAAAGAGAATTATGGGAGATGTAGCTTTCTGCTAGAAATGGCAGGCAGTACTGCCCAAAACTCGTTTTTTTCAGCTCAAAATGAAGTTTCTTTCCTAAGCACTGCTAGAAAGCTTAGATTTACTTCCCAAAAAGCTGAGAGCAAACAAACAGCTTGCCTCATGTGAGATAATAAAAATGCTAATATTATGTATCAACAAGCCACTTTAAAAACCTTTAGAGATTACTTCAAATATTTTTAAAAAAAGTGATTTAGATACACTTAAGATTCAAGAGAGAAACATTAACATCATTAAAAAAAAAAGGCTCATGGTAAACTTAACACAGTTTTAAAAAAAGAAAGGGGGAAATTGTCTGAGAGTTTGGTGATGAGTGTGGAAGAGAGGAATATCAGCTCCAATGAAAAACTGAAAGGAAATGGAGCTTGGAGCTGTGCCACTTTTGACCAGCTGGTAGATTGATACAGGCTCCTTTGAGAAAGTGCCTTATATTGCCTAATAGCTGCACAGAGTGTTTTTTATGGAAGCTGGGTGAAGTTAGCAATGGCCGTCTGAATTGTGGTGATAGGGGAGATGCGATAAGCTTGGTGAAAATGAGTCTCTCACGAAGAAGCCATCTACCACAGGGTACTTCTCTGCTGCTTCTGGAATGGCTGAGAGAACCTTGTGGGAAGGGTGACTAGGGAAAAATAGCTTTAACCCAAGGATTACAGCCTTAGCAATGACACTGTGCTGTATAAAGGGCAGTGAAGTCACTTAGAAATACATTAAGCTCTCAAGGCAAATAGTCTAGCAGGGGAACCTGCTGAATGAGGTGGGTTTGGAACCCCACTCCCACTTAGACGATCATGGGAAACTGACTGTTGTAGATTTCCTGCCTGAGCAATTCAGAAACAGAATGTTCCTTAGGAGGTTTTTCTTCTCATCCTCTTTTCTTCCTTTTTGGGTTTGCTGTAAATGGACACAGCTCCTAATAGAGGTTTTTATAAGATATCTGGAATGCATAAAGTACTGCTTAGCAACAACACTCACTAAATCTCATGGTTGAGGGAGAGTCATTAAAGAATTAGGCTCTTGTTTCCAACTGTCAGGAGGACTTTAAGAATGACTATAAACTCCGAATTTATTATAAACTCTGACCTTTGGAAATGATTTTTATACTTCTTGTCTTGATAATGGTTTAGCTAAGAAATCTCTTGTAGATGTTAAGAAATATCATATAGATGTTTACTAAGTTAGATGTTTGCTAATGGTAGCTAAGAGATTCTTCCTAGTGTAAGCTAGTTCTGTTAAGAAAGTCTTTCTAATAGTTCTTATAAATATAAGTTTGTAAAATAGAAAATAGATCTATAGAATTTCCTTAATAATATAAGCTTGTAAGAAGTATAAATAAGTATATGTTGAATGTAAGTTTGTGAACAGTGTAAATGTTGAATGTAAGCTAGCAAAAAGGTGTAAATATATATTGAGATAATAGTTCAATTAAGAGAGTTGTAAATATGTATGGTGATGTTTATACCAGAATTATGTTGAGGTTAATGAACCAGAGTTTGGTAAAAAAAAAGCTAAGGGAATCTTTAAGTTGGATGTAGTTTATTAGATGCAATTTGCATCAATAACTTAAGTTGAAAAAGGCTTGGCACAGCTAAAATTGTTATGGACATCTTAAGACCCATTCCAAAAAAGATACACCATCTTTATCATCCTCTATTCCTGTACTAGGAGTTGTGGCAGCTATGGGGATCACTGAGGTGGTTGTAAGCTCAACAGGAACCTAGTCCAGAGCTGAGTTAAGCTCAGTACTCCCTCCTAACAGAGGCTGAGGGTCAATGATGGGCAAATTTCTCTTGATAGCTTCCAGCCTAAAACAGAGTATGCTTGATAGAAAGCAGCATATCTCCATGATAGGTAATGGAAGAAATAATCATGGAGACATTTCTTAGATAGACCTCCGTCTATCTGATGGGGCCTGAGGGGCTCTTTAAAAATTTAAGAGGGAATTGTTTGGGTTCACAGAGGTTTCCTAGTGAGATCCGAGCTTGCTTTACACGGCAGGGCTGCATTAGGGGGTGGCTTGACCATATGCAAAGTCACCAGGTAGTTGGAATGGTCTACAGTTGTCTGTGCTGAGGGGAGGTCTTTTGCTCCACCCCTTAGTATTTCTTTAAAAGCTCTTTGGCAGAGACAGTCAGGGCCCAATGGATTAGGATCCAGGCCCTCCGGAGGCTATTCTGTATTTCTGTCTGTCTGTCTGTCTCTCTCTCTCTAGCTATATTTCTATCTAATATTTCCTGCTGCTCCTACTCAAGAGTACCCTGGGGAAAAGTGGGGGTGGGATATCCCCCCACATACAGCCACTTTGGAAATCAATATGGTAATTCCTCAGAAAACTGGGAACCAACCTACTACAAGACCCAGCTATACCAATCTTGGCCATGTACCCAAAAGATGCTCCACCACAGCATAGGGCACTTGCTCAACTATGTTCATAGCAGCATTATTCTTAATAGCCAGAATCTGGAAAAAAAAAAAAACTAGATGTCACTCAACTGAAGCATGGGTATAGAAAATGTGGTACATTTACACAATGGAGTATTATTCAGCTGATGAAAACATTTTTAATGAAAAAAAAATAAGGTGGAGCATCCACAAGATAACTTAATGAGGAAAGTGCTTACTGTAAAACCCTGGCAAACTAAGTGAATTCCTTGGTACCCACTGATGATGGGAAAAAAACACTTGGAAAGTTGTTATCTGACCTCTGCATGTACATTGAGGCACAAATATGTCTACACTCACATATGCACATCTTATACATACACACACACACACACACACACACACTAGCAGCAACAACAACAATAAATTATTTAATTTTTTTAAACATTGACCTCTGACCTTCACATACATGTGAACATACATGGATACAGTCATGTACAGATACACACACACATCACAAAGGAGCCAGGGGTAGAAGGTGCCTCATTTCATTAACAATACATTGTCATAGAAGGAAGGTTTGCTAAATACCTACCAGAAACCTGGCATCCCTTCTTTTGGAGACATTTCCCAATTTTCCAGATCTCTAGTTTGTGATGAAACAAAACCAAGCCTGCAGCAACTGAAATTAGGTTCTTGGGCAGCTGCAGAAAGGGTGAAGGCATCCAGGAGGAAAGGAGTTTCCCCGGGTATAGGGCACTGCCTGATCATCTTGGGCCCAAGGCCTTCCAGATCAGGCCCCAGAGAACCAGATGAAGGAGGCAGACATAGGAGCAATGTGGTGAGCGTGCGATGCCAGAAACATAGACACAATTGTGTCTTTCCACAGGTTGGCTGTGATTTGTAAATAGTCCCAATTTTCAGTTGTAGCTGGCAAATACAGGTTCCTTTATTCCAATTTTAATTACTAATACCAACTCTCAGGTCACACAGAACACATCACACAGTAATTGTATTTGTATCTAGATGTACACATGTCACTTACAAACGGTTAAAGAAGGACCGAGGAGGCTTCAGCAGCTGACAGAGGCCTTGCTGGAGGCAGAGCAGACACAGATGCAAGAAGTCCCTGCCATGTCAGACAGCCTAACAGACTCAGGTGAGAGAAACTGGAGACCAAAGCCAGGCTGCACGGGCGGCAGGATCACAGCAGTGGTCCAGGCCGCTGGGTTGAGTTGAGCTGAGGACCTTCATAGACAGAGTAGCCTGTGTCAGAGTGAGGAGCGAGCCGATTCGAAGCCCCGAGAGCCAGGAGCTCTCTGCCTGTCTGTCGGTCCTTTCAGGCACACACTGAACATCAAATCGGTGGGGCCACTGCCATCTCAGTGCTGGAGCCTTGGGGAGAGTGCTGCCACACCTCCTCAGTCCGGTGCGGTCACTGAGTTCCTGGAGCTCACATAGATGGTCCCCACATATTTTGGTAACTTTATAGGGTGGCGTGGTGGTTAATGTTGACTGTCAACTAGTTGGGACGGGAATGAATGGAGAGATGCCTGTGGGCGGGTCTGTGAGGGCATTTCTCGGCAGGATCAACGGGGTGGGGACGACACTCCCCCAGAGTGGGCCCCTCTGGCGGCAGCATAAGCAGAGAGAGAAAGAATTGCGTGCCCGTCTGCCCTTCCGGCTCGCTTGTGAGTCTGTCCCATTGTGTCGCTGCTGTTATCCTTTGCTGCCATCGGAACCCACCTCATTAAGCCCTTCAGTGTGGACTGAGGCCATAGCTTGTCCAGTAATCTCACTATGTGGAACCATCTGTTCTTAAACTCACTGTCCTCCCAACTGTGTGTTCCACCATACTTGCAAGCCTCTTTCTGACAGCAAAATTCCTTTCAGATTTATCATGTTATTGTGGGTTTCATAGCTCATACCTGCTATGGGATTCTTTTGTACACCGATTTAATAAAACACACGATTAGCTAGTAGCAAGGCAAGAAGTATAGATGGAATAAGCAAACAAGGAGAATTCTGGGAAGAGGAAGGATGAGTCAGGAGACAGACACCAGCCCACCATCCAGGGAGCAGCATGTAATGGCACACAGGTAAAGCCACAGAAAACATGGCAACATATAGATTAACAGAAATGGGCTGAGTTTAAGTGTAAGAGCCAGTCAGTAGTAAGCCTGAAATAATGGCTGAGCAGTTTTAATTAATATAAGCTTCTGTGTGTTTGCTTGGGTCTGAGCAGTTGCCGACTGAGTGGGACACAGAAAAACTTCCGACTACACATACCTTCCACTGTTAAGTAATAATCCACTATTCACATCCAAATGGAAATTTAAATTGTTTCTGCTTTCTGCCTAATACAAATAAAGTTATGATGGACATTCCTTGTATTGACACAATTTTCACGTTTTGTGGATAAACTATTGCCTAAGAGTAGGAGAGCTGGATCATGGGTAAGCATGTATTTAACTTAAGAAATTCCTGGACTTTCCAAAGTGGTCACAGCAGCTTACATTCACACATAAAATAAACCGGTTCTAATTGTCCCACATCCTGGGCAATGTTTTGTGTTGCCTCATCTGCCCTGGCATAACTGACTGTGGTTTTAATTCTCATGTCCCCAGTGACTGATGCTACTATCTATTGACTTGGATGCCTTTTGTATGACCTTCCTTGCTGACATGTTCAGACCTTTTGCCCACTTTGGTTTATCTTTCCTTCCCTTTCCTCCCCATTTCTTCCCTCTCTCCCTTTCTCCTTCCCTCCCTCCCCCTTTTCCTTCCCCCCACCTTTTTTGGACAGTTTTTGCCCAGGTTGGCTTTGAACTTTGAGCTACTGCCTCTGCCTTCCAAGTGCTGTGTTATATGTGTGTACCAACATGCCTAGGAATTGTGAGGGTTTTGGGTTTTTTTTTGTTTTTGTTTTTGCTTTTTGTTTGAGACAGGGTTTCTCTGTGTAGCCCTGGCTACCCTGGAACTCACTCTGTAGACCAGGCTGACCTCAAACTCAGAGATCTGCCTGCCTCAGCCTCCCAAGTGCTGGAATTAAAGGCATACACCACCACGCCTAGAATTGTGTATGTTTTTTAATCACTAAGCTTTGAGGGTACTTTATATATTCTGCACACAAGTCCCTTATGAATGAATGATGTGTCAATATATTCTCACATGCTACAACCTAAGAAGAGAGTTTTGTGATCAAGTCTAATTCATTCATTCCTTCATTGTCCTGTGGACATGATTCAGTATGATCGTTAAGACATCTTGGGAATCCTAAGCCACCAAGGTTTTCCCTTATGGAGTTTTGAGGTTTTCTTCCTTCTTTCAGATATAGAAGCCACCATGAGCTGATTTTTTACTCACAGTGCATGGTGTGGTGATGTTTGGTTTTCTTATAATTATTTCCACTTTACAGAAAAGAGCAAAGGCATTCAAACATTTGCCCAAAGGTAGCAGGGTCCACATCCAAACTCAGGTTCTTGGTCTCTGATGTTTGCAGGTATTTGCTTTGACTCTTTGTTTTGTTTTTGAGGTCTCATGATGTGGCACAATTTGTTATTAAACTCCCTATCCTCCCAAATGTGTGGACTACAGCTGGGCAAGTTGGTGCTTTTGACTGAAAGACTGTCAAGTGTCATAAACGCAATGCATCTGAGTGGCCTGGGCTCTTGTGAAGTGTAGTTCAGGCTGTGTAAAGGAGGTGGGCCCCCTCAGAGTCAGTGCAGGACATACTCAGACACCAAATTGTTAGCACAAAGGAGATTTATTACCCCAGAGGGGGAGGGAGAAAGGGAGGGGAAGAGAGAGGGAGGAGTGGGGGAGAGCTACAAAGGACAGCAGGTGTTTCTGTAGGAGTGGGTTTTTAAAGAGAAAAGGGGGAGTCTATGTTAGGGTGATCTGGTAAGTCCTGATTGGACACATTGGCCAAATAATAAATTTTTGATCGTTGGACCTTGGTGTTTTGTCTCAGGAATGAGTCAGTGGCCCAACAAGGGAATGGACCTTGGGGGCTAGCTTTAGGAATGTGATCTAATGGTTTTTAGCAAGGGAGAGAAGAGTAAGAGGCAAAATCTGTCTGTGCCATGTTTGCTATGCATGCCTGCTAGAGCCCTTCAGGCTACCCCGGGCTTTTCCTCCCCACAGGCAATAGAAATGTACTGGTTCTGTCCCATTGATAAAAATGGCTTAGTTCTTCCTTTTACTAGTTTTTATTAGTTCTCTGAGAATTTTGTAGAATGTGTTTTGATCATATTCATATCCATTTTTCCTCCATCAAGGCCACCAAATATTCTTGGATGTGGTTGACTTGATGATTGATTTTTGAGACAGGGTCTCACTATGTAGCCCTAGCTGTCCTGGAACTTACTATGTAGACCTGGCTGCCTGGAACTTACAAAGATTCACCCCTTTCTGCCTCACAAGTGCTGGGATTAAAGGTGTGAGTCACCACTCCCATCTCCAAACATTTTCAATCAAGAATCATTATCATTCTTTTCTGGAGTTGACTCAAAGCTCCTCTTTGTACTAGGTAGGAAGAGGGATTTAGGAGGCAGCTTCCAACCAGAACAAGCTGGGCACAGCACTTTCTTTTTAGTGGATTGGAGAAACCTTCCTGCATGTTTTCTAATATACTCCTATCACAACTGAGCTCTGGAGAAATGTGACTCCATTCTAAAGGACTGTGACATGAAATAACTTGCCAAGATGTGGGTGGAGTAGAAGGAATGTCCTCGAAAACCCACAGGAAGAGCCCTCTATGGGATGAACAGAATAATTTTCCATCTTGTGAGACACAGATGAGAGGAACAGTCTCAGACTACTTGTCCCACCAAGGCCCTGCCAAGATCTGCCTGTGACTCCCAGAAAAGAAACATCTCTACATGGACAGCATAGGCCAGCCCTACAGCCCCTCATGAAACCAGTGTTTGATGGCTTGGACTTGGTCTTTTAAGACCCACACCAGTCAAATGTGTCAATTATAAGGTGAGAGAAAACTTAAAGGGGAAGTTCCCACAGGCTCCCTGTCCCTGTTCCGGCTGAGTCATCAGGAGTAAGTGCTGGGTCTGGCCCTGACAGTGCCTGGCTGTCCCTCCCAGGAGGAAGCCCCGAGTCTCCGTGTCTTCTGCCAAGTGAGCTGTGCCAGCTCTGGGCAAAGAACTTGGCAACCTTTGAGGAATCTCACTTTTGGCAAGATGCTGCATGCATAAGGTAGCCTTTGTGGAGGCTGCTCACATTTCCTGAGATAGGAATAAAAATAGGCTGCTTTCTGTCCTCTGGTATCTATGATTTTCTGTTTCATTACAATTTGGAAAAAAAAAAGCACTGAACCCTGGGTCACAGGCTGAGGGGAAAACATCTCCAAAATACATGTCTTACAGACTGGTGTCCAAAATAACATCCAAAGAATTGTTAGAACTCACCAGTAAGAAAATAATTCCCATGCTGGCAAGTGGGTAAAGGCACTTGCTAAGCCCAATACCCAACTTTGGTTCCTGGCACATACTTGGTGGAAAAAGAAAAGTAACTCCCATAAGTTATCCTGCGAATTCCACATACACAGCATGGCATGAGCATATATGTGTGTGATTACACACATGATAAATATACTAAATAAAGTTGAAAAAAAAAGAAAGAGAAACAACCCAATAAAAAATCAGCAGAAACCTATCTGGTTTACCTTACCAAACACAGCAAATTAGCATATGAAAAGATGTATAACTTCATATATCACTGGGGAATCAAAAATTAAGGCAACGGTGGGATGCCGTTGCATACCTGCTACAGAGGTTACACTCTACACTGACATCATCTATTGCTAGCAAGGATGTGGAGCAACAGGAACTCGCACACACGACTGGTGTGTACACAGAATGGTACAGCCACTTTGGAAGATGGTTGAATGGCTTACAGAACTGAGCATATCACATAACTCAGCAGTCATAACCTTTGTACATTTTCAAAGAAGCTGAAAACTTAACGTCAACTCAAAAACCTCCACATCAACATCTATGACAACTTTATTTACCATGCCAAAACTCAAAAGCAATCAAGATGTCCTCCAACAGACATGGATGGAGAATCCTGTATATCCATACAATGGAATATTACTTGTAAAACAGCTATGAAGCTATGAAAACACATGGAGCAATTGTATTTGCATATTGCTAAGCAAAAGTCAATCTGAAAAGCTACATGTATGTTTCTGACTAGAGGCAGTCCCCATCCTATGATGGTTCCACGTAGATCTTACTCATGGTGTAAGTGGAACAAATTCAGTAGGAAGCACACATTGAATGTCTATTGACCAGGCTGACACAGTGCAGTATGATGCTCTCCTGTCACACTGGACAGGGCAACATTCCAAAGCTTCCACTGAGCCATCCATTCACAGAAAGCAGATTCTCTATAGTGTGTCACAGTGCTACACTGTGGTGTTTGGCAGGCTATGTGAGTCAAGTACATTTTGGTTTATGATGTGTTTACAAAGATGTAGCCTTATGATGAGTGCATGTGATGTGTGTGTGTGTGTGTGTGTGCGTGTGCGTGTGCATGTGTGTGTGTGTGTGTGTGTGTGTGTGTGTGTGTGTGTTCTGACAAATTAAGCTTGCTTGGAGTCAGAGGGCAGAGCTAGCCACTAGTTAACCATAGAGATCTGGAGGTCTGTACAGAGAGAAAACAGGAAGTGGTAAGGCAGGTTGGAGAGAGGATTTCAGCCTTTTTGGACTGAAGAATGGAAGAGCTAGGAAGTGACTGTGGCTGCTCCCCTGCTTCTCCAATTTTTCAGGTTTCTACCCTGATATCTGACTTCTAGTTTTTATTGATAAGATTAATTAGATTTATGCTTCATCTGGCATCCAACTTATGGGGCACAAATTCACAAAATGGCCTGTTGCCTATGACTTTGCAGCCACCGGCACTCACTGGAGCTGCACTCGGGAGCTACATCTGGCAGAGTCACTGCTCCACTGGCTGGTTTTCCCTTTCTTCCCCAAGGTCTCTGAGTGAGTCTGGGATTTTCCTGCTGCAGTCTCTCTACAGTAATCTCCACAAGCCCCAAACTCCACAGGTGCCTGGGCTCCAAAAGCCCCTGGAGTTCGTCCCTCAACACCAGCCAGCTCTGCCTTCAGGCAGCTCTGTGCTTTCACTTCCTGCTGGTCACATGTACTGCTTTCCTACATTCCCTGTGTCCACTGTTCATATGGCTGGCTCTTTGGTTCCTTTTCCCTGTGGGTTGCGGGCTTTCTTTGGACCCCCCTCCTTGGGCTGGGACCACACTAGGTAGCTGCCTTGACACCTGCTCAGGCTTCTACCATTCTATGCAGCAGCAACCAGTCTCACACTTCACCATCATTGTCAGCAGATTTGGTGAGACAATGGGGAATTCTTAAAGGGGGGAATAAGTTTAAAAAAAGAGACAGAGTTTTCTCCCTACATTAAAAAATGGGAAACACTATTAGGATGGAGGGCATTAGGTCTCTGTATGATTACACAAAGGATTGTTTAAAAATGGAACAATAATATAAGGGAATAATTAACTTAGCTATGATTTACATAATGTTAATTTTATACATTATTAGTTTGATAATTCTTGTTTTATTCCTAAAAAAGTTGGTTGATATGAAAGCCAAAATACAGGCCTTAGAAAAGTTTACTACTAATAATATGCAAGTTCTATAACTAATTACTAAAGAAAATAATTCAATTTTGACTGATAAGTAACAAGTCATAGAAAAACTTATTAAAACAGATAATAGAGATATTCAGACACAGACAGAGGAATTTAAAGGAGAACCAACCTCACCTTTACATTATAAAATTAGAGAGGAACAGCCCAAGGTTATCAAACAACAAACCTTAATTTATCTGGTCTCCTTACAGGAACAACTGCCAAATGACAGGCATCCCCAAGGCTGTGTAAGAGCTGACTGGATTCCTGTGGAAATGTTAGATTGAGGAGATTTAAAGAAGTGATAGTCTCAAATGGTATGCATTCATCTTTTGTGAAGCAGGTGTTAAATTCATGGTCAACTAGTAACAGAATTGTCCCACAAGACTGTAGAGATTTGGTTACAGCAGTCTTGGAACCTGGTCCTCAATTACAGTGGAGGACCTGGTGGAAAGATGAGGCTAGGACCATTGAACAACGAAGTAGGTCTAGAGGTATTGACATTTCCCAAGACCAACTTCTTGGGGAGGGCAATTATGCTGATGTATGAAGACAGTCTCTATATGATGACCACATCCTGGCCCTATGCCATGCAGCAGCTTTGAATGCTTTGGACAGAATTGAAGAAGTCAGAAAGAGAACTGAGTCATTTACTAAAGTTATACAGGGCCCAAAAGAAATCTTCACTGATTTTTTACAAAGATTGACTTCAACTGTAAATAGAATGATACTAAAATCAGAAGTTATACAAATAATAGTTGAATCTTTGGCTTTTGAAAATGCTAATTCACAATGCAAAATGGTAACTAGGCCTTTAAAGGCAGCATCAGTGTCCATAGAGGAATGGATCTGAGATATAGTCAATATTGAATCTCATAATCTCATGATGATTATTGGATAGGAGAGGTGATTACCAGAGGCTTGAAAAAAAATGTCAGGTGTTTTAAATTGTGGAAAACAGGGTCACCAAAACCATATACCCTACCTATTGAGAAAGTGGGCATCATGTTTTTAAAATTACTTCCTGCTGTCTGGGGGGTGATGGTATCTCTAGGGGACCCTGTAAGAACCAAAACAATGGTTAAGTCTTGGGAGAACTAGCCGCATCATTTGTTACTAGTTTATGAGTAATAGAAAAATTCTGACTGGAGTGGTGCTTGAGGTTGGACCATTTTAGCTAGCTACCTAGGAATTGTCCTGAGCAGTTTGTTAGTCCAAAGCTCGTCTTTGAGTGGTGTTTATCAGCTTAATGGCATTATAACTATCCAGGTAGAATCATCATTGTGGGGCTCCATCATCTTGTTGGAGACTTCAGACTATGGAAAACTTAAACATTATTAGTTTCAAAACAGAAAGTTTAAATTTTAGGACAGTACTACACCTAAAGAAAAGTTTTAAAGAGTCAAAATAAATTTGAGGGGTAAGAGATTTGTGACAATAATAATCCCTAGATTTTAGTTTTCTTCTGTCCCATACCAGGTGGCTCTTCTGATATGAGAAAGAGACTCTGAATTTTCTTTTAACAACATGCTTGGGTTTAGAGGAGAGAGCCACACTCCAACTCCAAAGCCAGCTTTAATTTTTTGTTGTTGTTTTGTTTTATTTTGTTTGTTAGTTTTTTTCAAGACAGGGTTTCTCTGTGTAGCTTTGGAGCCTTTCCTGGACCTCACTCTGTAGACCAGGCTGGCCTTGAACTCACAGAGATCCACTTGCCTTTGTCTCCCAAGTGCTGGGATTAAAGGTGTGCACCACCACTGCCTGGCCAGCTTTAGTTTTTAATTGAGTCAGGACTACAAACATTTTGAGAGGTATATGAGATTTTACCCTGTTGAAAGTAATTATACCATCAGGCCAGGTTATTTCTTTTCTTGGTAATTTTTTCTGGACAGTTTTCTCTTCTTCTTTAGATGTCTATCTATCTTTGACTCCTTTAAGATGGATATTTTTATTTTCCTGTAAAGACAAAAATGGAACCCTGCCCTGACCCTAATTTGGTGAGTTCTTCCTTTTGACATGTTGGATCACCACATCACTTGATGAACTATCACCTCTCATAATCAAGAGGTCTCTCCTGTTCAAATCTAATCTTTATTAATTTTGATGGTATCCTTAGCTTTTCTTCTCCTATGGAAACAAAAGCAAAACCTCTTCCCCAATGTAACACATATCCTGGTTTCAATTCTGAGGTCAATACATTTTAAAAGTATACAGGCTGATTTAATCCAGTAGTTTTTGTTTTCTACTGTCCAATGTCTCTCTGCAGCTTTTGTTCCTTTTTCATTAGCATTTAGAAAATTTAAAGTTAATAAGGCATTATGCAATCTATCTTTGGGTGTCTTTTTACTCCTTTCTGTTTATTTAGCATTTCTTTTAAAATGTGATTTTAAAACTGCTTGTCCTGTTGGATTGTGTGGTGTACCTGTAATATGCTTTATGTTGTAATATGCAAAAAAATGTTCCATTTTACTAGAGACATATGCTGGAGCATTGTCAGTCTTACTTTGTATAGGTATTCCCATGATGGCCATGATTTCTAATAGATTTGAAATTACAGAATCAGCCTTTTCAGAACTGAAAGCAGTTGCCCATTGAAATCCACAATATGTATCTATGGTATGGTGTACATATTTTAATTTTCTAAATCCTGCTAATGAAACAATTTCATTTACCAAATTTCTTTTGTTTGAGTAGTCCTTTGGGTTACTTCCTGCAGGTAGTGGAGTTTGGTTATAAAAGGAACAAATAGGACGTTTTCTTATAATTTCTTTGGCTTGTTGCCAAATGATGGAAAAATCCTTTTGCAAACTCTTGCTGTTGACATGGTGTTTTTTTTATGAAATACTAAGGCCTCCAGCATATTTCCTACTAATAATTGATCAATTTCATCATTACCTTGTGCTAGAGGACCTGGCAGACCTGTATGGGATCTAATATGCATTATAGGTGGGATGATTCCTGTTTCTGACTATTTCCTGTAATTGTATAAATAACAAAGTTAATATGAATCATCAAGAATAAGTTCAGCAGTTTGAATATGTAAAACAACTCTTTCTGCATATTGAGAGTCAGTAACTATATTAAGAGGTTCTGAAAAATTGAATAATACCATGAGGATAGCATATAATTCTGACTTTCAGACAGAATAATAAGGACTTTGAGCCAATGTATTCAAGTTTCCTGATTTATAACCTGCCTTTCCAGATTTATTTGCTTCAATATAGAATGTAGGGACTCCAAAATATTGGTGTTCCCCATACAATGTGAGCAAGAACCCAATTTATTTTTTAAATGAATTGAAGTCTTTTGGGATACTTGTTGCTAATCTCTCCAAAGAAATTACATTTGCCAATGTTCATTTTCTGTCCATCAAGAAGAAATTTCAGCATTAGTAAAAGATACTACAATTTCTGTTGTGATCATTCCTGTCAATTGATTAAGGTTTAATTTTCCTTTTAGAGTCAACTCAGAAAACTTTTCTATGTAGTTCTTTAATTTTTGCTCTATTTGTGTGGTAAAAATATCCATTCTAAGATAGTATCTTCCCTCTGCATTAAAATTTGTGTAGGGGATGCATAGAGGATAAAATAACCAGAAGGCAATCAAGCTCTGGATCCAAACAATTTCCATATGCATCCTGTAATTTCTTTTCTACCAAAGCCAATTCTCACTCAGCTTCTGCTGATAATTCTCTTAGACTATTTAAGTCCTTGTCACCTTTTAAGGTTTGAAACAAATCACTCAGTTCTTGAGTTGTTAATCCAATTGTGGGCCATAGCCAATTAATGTCTCCCAGGAATTTTGAAAGTCATTAAGAATCTGAAATTGATCTCACCTGATTTGTACCTTTAGGGGTTGAAATTTTTGTATCTTTTTTATAGCCTAGGTAATTAATAGAATCTCCTCTTTGTATTTTCTTGGGAGCAATTTGTAATCCCCAACAAGGCAAAATTTTCTTTACTTCTTCAAACATTTTCTCTAAAGTATCTACATTTGAATCAGCTAATAAAATATTGTCCATATAATGGTAAATTATAAATTGAGGAAACTGTACATGAATCATTTCCAACAGCTGTCATATAAAATATTAGCACAGGGTGGGGTTGTTTAACATCCATTGTAGGAGAACCTTCCACTGATATCTCTTAACAGGCTGAAAATTATAAGTAGGCACTGTGAAGGCAAATTTTTCTCTATCTTTTTCTTGTAAAGGTATAGTGAAGAAACAATCTTTTAAATCAATAACTCTAATAGACCATCCTTTAGGTATTAGAGAAGGCAGGGGGATTCCAGGCTGTAAAGAGCCCATTGACTGAATCACCATATTAGTAGTGCTTAGGTCTGTTACCATTCTCCATTTTCCAGGTTTCTTTTTAATAACAAATACAGGAGGATTCCAAGGACTGGTTGATTCTTCAATATGTTGAGCACTTTGCTGCTCCTGTACCAGCTGTTCTAAGGCCTGCAACTTTTCTGATGTGAAAGGCTATTGTTCCACCCAGACAAGTTTGCCAGTTAGCCATTTTAAAGGCAGGGCTGTTGGTACCTTTGAAATATCAACAGCTGTTGTGCCCTATTCTTGTACAACTTGAATGATCAGTGACTGCTCTTTATATCTTTTAATAGTTTTTCCAGAAACATATATTATTTTACAGTTTGTTTCTGAGATTGGAGGAATGATAATCAGGGTATTCCATTTCTGTAATAAATCACATCCCTATAAATTCATTGCTATATTAACCACATATGGCTTTAATTTTCCTTCTTGTCCTTCTAGAACTATACATTTGACCCCTCTCATGCTTTGTTTTTACCTGAGATAGGGTTCTAGTCCCTAAAAGCTCCTGAAGAGGCCAATTTAGATGCCTTGATTCTGGTGCAAATATTGTTATATCTGCTCTTGTGTCTAAAGACCTTCAATTACAATGTCATTCATTCATATTTTTAGCTTTGTTCTTTGATAATTATAGAAGTTTGCCAAAATATTTGCTTCATGGTTTCTCCTGAAATATTTGTTTTATTTTCTAAAACCATTTTACCATCCAGAGCAATATGGTTTTTTACAATAGGCATTAGGTCCTTTAATTGTTCTGGGGAGGAGTTTCCCCCATGGTGACAGGGAATGATTGAACCAAAATTGACATGGTGGCCTGCAAAAGACCCCTCAAGACATTTACCAATAGTAAAGGTTTGCCTTGCCTGCCCCTTGTTGATTTGCATTCAATGGTCCAATGTCTGCCTTTGCCACATCTTCTGCATAATCCATGAGGCAGGGGCCTTCTGTTTGGATTATTCCTAGAAAAAACACTGTTTCTAGGAATACCCTGCCTACAATCCCTTTTTAAGTGACCTTAAATTAAATGTTAAATTAAAACATTTAACATTTTTATTTTTCCTTAAGCCATTGGAAATCACCTCTCCTATCCATGCATCATCATGGTTAAGAGACTCAATATTGACTGTGTGTTGGATTCATTCTTCTATGGGTGCTGACCTGATCTTTAAAGGCTCACTTATCCCTCTGCATTGTGAATTAGCATTTTCAAAAGCCAAAGATTGAATTACTATTCATTTAGCTTCTAGATCTGATATCATTATATCAGCTGAAGTCAGCCTTTGCAAAAATTCAGTGAAGGTTTCTTTGGGGCCTTGTATAACTTTAGCAAATGGCTCAGTCCTCTTTTCTGATTCTTGAATTTTGTCCCAAGCATTTGATGCCATGGTACAACACAGAGACAAGGTGTGTTCATCAAATGTAGCCTAACTTTCCATATCAGAATAATGACCCTCGCCAAGGATTGGATCTTGGGAAATCTTACAACCTCTAACTCCACCTTGCTGTTTGAGGGCCTCAGCTTCTTCTCTCAACCAACTGCTCCATTCTAACCGAGGACCATATTCCAATACTGTTGCAACTAAAGCTTTCCGGTCCTTTGGAGTAATTTTGTTCCAAGAAGACCACGTATTCAACATCTGCCTCACATAAGCTGAATGCACATCACAGTAAACTATTGTTTCCTTAATTCTCTTTAAATCCAACATTTCTATAGGATCCCATTTAAATTTTCTATATTCTTGGGGATACTTAACTATGGGTAGTCTTTCATGATTGTAATTGAATAAATCGTGGTTGGTGTTTTAATAACCATAGGCCACTCTTCTTTAATTTCATAAGGTAATGATGAGGGTGGTTCTCCTCTGAATTCTTCTGTGTCTGAACACTTTTATTATTAGTTTTAATAAATTTTTCTAAGGCTTGTAATTTACCAGTAGTGGCTTTTTCTAAGGTTAGTATATTTTGAGTAGTCAGCTGTTCTAAGGCTCACATTTTATCAGTCACTTTCTTGTTCTCTTCATTGATAAATACTTCTAAAGCCTTTATCTTATCAGCCCAAACTGTCTTTTTTTCCTTACTATTTGTAAGACTTGCATACCTTTTCCTAAGGTCTGTATCTTTTCAGTTAACTCTCATATCTGACACTTTTATCAAACAATTTTTAAGGATAAGATATGAATTGGCAGACTAATAACAATTATGACCAAAATTGTATTGATCCCAGCTAAGTTGTTTATCTCCTCAGTTCATTTTTCTAGAAACCCATCCATAGTAGCAGTGATCAGGGTCCTAATTGCCTGCATTGTATTACTTCCAGTCATTGACCTTGGAAAGGTTTTAAAATTGTCCTTCCCCCTATTCTTTACCACCTTTGTAATTATTCATTAGTGTACCCTTTAAAAGTTGTCAAGTGACTCAAGAGAATTGTTGTAGATGTAGTAATGATTTTTGACCAGCAGGTGGAGCAGGTGCTGTAGCAAAGCAGCTCAGACTCTGGATGCGGAGTGAATGCTCAGGAACCAGACTCACCCAGCGCTTGTGCCCAAGGAACAGAGCCAATTAAGGAAGGCACCTGGTGTCTATTAGCACCCAGATCTTGGAGCAGGCTGGTGCGAGGAGCGTCAGAGCTGCCAGCACACATGGGAATTACTGGAGTGTCAGGCTTGGGGTTCGCAAAGGCTGAACTCGAGGGTGCAAGGAGATGGACCTGAACCTGCCCAGGGAGGCAGTGCCTATGTGTGCCAAGCAGAACCTATCTGGGATGGCAGCTGTGTGGATCGAGAGTCCTTGCCCAGGGAGGCAGAAACTCAAAGCAGGGTATTCACCCTGAGAAGATTCCGCTAGACTGTGGAGTGGCTGTGCCTGACTGGGAGTGCTCCTGCATTTTTTGGCTGCAAGCACCCAGACCATGGAGCAAGTAATGCCCCCACTCACAGGGATCGCTAAAGTGGGGGCATGTAGTGCATCCCTGGGGGATAGGGTGGCCAGGCTGCATGGGTGGGCACAGGCAGCCACTGGACACCAGGTAAAGAAGTAAGTTAAGGGAATGCATTACCTTTTATTAATAGGCAAAATCGATGCGCAATAATTATAAGACAGAAACAGGATTCTGGGCCACATCCCCAGCTGCTGTGCTGTTCCCGCTGGGGATCCAGTTCTCCACTACTGCCACTGCCCCTTTCTCCTTCCCAAGTGGAATGGGGAACCTCACCAAGCTGTGCTTTTTCCCATGGCTCATTGCCAGCTCCTCCACCTTCTAAGATAATGTGCTTCACCCCGCCCCAGTTTTTTATCTGGTATTCAGGTCATGTATCCTCCAATAAAAACTTCATCCTTTGAGTGAAGCCACTCCTTACAATTGGCTACTAGACCAGTGACAGAATTTCCCTAACAGGTAGAAAAAAATTGCCTTCACAGTGCCTACTTATAATAATTCTCAGCCTGTTAAGAGATATCAATAGAAGGTTCTCCCACAAGGGATGTTAAACAGCCCCACCTGTGCTGATATCTTGTATGATAGCTGTTGGAAATGATTCATGTACAGTTTCCTCAATTTACAATTTACCATTATATGGACAATATTTTATTAGCTGATTCAAATGTAGATACTTTAGAGAAAATGTTTGAAGAAGTAAAAAAAAAATTTGCCTTGTTGGGGATTATAAATTGCTCCCAAGAAAATACAAAGAGGAGATTCTATTAATTACCTAGGATATAAAATATGTTTACAAAAATTCAACCCCCAGGTACAAATCAGGTGAGATCAATTTTGGACTCTTAATGACTTTCAAAAATTCCTGGGAGACATTAACTGGCTATGGCCCAAAAACAACTCAAGAACTGGGTAATTTGTTTCAAACCTTAAAAGGTGACGAGGACTTGAACAGTCCAAGAGAATTATCAGCAGAAGATGAGTGAGAATTGGCTTTGGTAGAAAAGAAATTACAGGATGCACATGTGGATCATTTGGATATAGAGTTTGATTGCATTATGGTTATCATACTTTCTATGCATCCCCTACACAAATTTTAATGCAGAGGGAAGATACTATCTTAGAATGGATATTTTAACCACACAAACAGAGTGAAAAATTAAAGACATATGTATAAAAGTTTTTTATGTTGATTTCTGAAAGAAAAATTGAGACTTTGTCAATTAGAAGGAATAGACCCAGCAGAAATTGTAGTATCTTTTACTAATGCTGAAATTTCTTCTTTATGGGTAGAAAATGAACATTAGCAAAGAACTTGCAGTAATTTTTTTGGTAGAGATTAACAACAAATATCCCCAAAGCAAGAGACTTCAACTTATAAAGAGAACTAATTGGATCCTTCCTCACATTGTATGGGGAACATCAATTTCTGGAGCCCCTACATCCTATACTGATGTGAACAAATCAGAAAAGGCAGGTTATAAATCAGGAAATTTGAATACAGTGGCTCATAGCCCATATGATTCTGTCCAAAAGTCAGAATTATATCCTATTCTCATGGTATCATTAGATTTTCCATCACCTCTTAATATAGTTACTGACTCACAATATGCAGAAACAGTTGTCTTATATATTAAAGCTGCTGAATTTATTCCAGATGATACAGAATTAACTTTGTTATTTATTCAGTTGCAAGAAATAATCAAAAATAGAAATCATTCCTTATATATAATACATATTATATCTCATATGGGTCTACCAGGCCCTCTAGCACAAGGTAATGATGAAATTGATCAGTTATTAGTAGGAAAGGTGCTAGAAGCCTCAGAATTTCATAAGAAACACCATATCAATAGGAAGGCTTTGAAAAAAGATTTTCCATCACTTGGCAACAACCCAAGGAAATTATAAGGAAATGTCCTACTTTTTCCTTGTATAACCAAACTCTACTACCTGCAGGAAGTACCCCAAAGGGCTACTCAAAAAATGAAATATGGCAAATGGATATGTTTCATTTTGCAGAGTTTGAAAAATTAAAATATATACACTACACCATAGATACATATTACAGATTTCAATGGGCAACAGCTTTGAGTTCTGAAAAGGCTAATTCTGTAATCATACATTTGTTAGAAGTTATGGTTGGGGCAGGATTTTTTTTTTGTCTTTTCAGGAGAATGAAGGCATCCTCTGAGGAATCTGAAGACTAGTGGACAAATGAGACATCTGAAGGAAAGGATGAATCATTCAGAGAAAATGTCCCAAGAAAAAGAGTAAATTAGCCTATGGGCATATTACATTTACAACAAGATAAAATTTAATAAATCTTCCAAAATGTTTATTTCTGCTGTTTTCTACAGACACATAATGCAAATGGTCTTTTTGTAGTCCCAATTAAATAATTAAAGCTGGCTTTGGAGTTGGAGCATGGCTCTCTCCTTCTCTAAACCCAAGCATGCTTGTTAAAAGGAAAATCCAAAAATTTCTGTCTTATGTCAGAAAAGCCACCTGATATGGGACAGAAGAAAAACAAATTAAGAGACTATTCTATTGCCACTAATCTCATAATCTCTGGGTTTTATTTTGACTCTTTAAAACCTTTGTTAAGGTATAAATATTATCTCAAAATTCATAATATTAATATATATATTTTCAACTTTTTATCATCATATTAATGATCATATAGAGTACTAACTGACTCTAGAAAAGGGCTTCATCTAACTTCCTATATATGATTTCAGGTTTAAATCTCCATCAGGTAACTAGGAATTAGTTTTGGTACTCTAGATGTACATAACAAATATTGATCCTTTAAGCTCTTTGAGATCTACTGCATATGACATTTAAAATGTTTAAGTTTTCTGCAGTGACCCATGATCATGCCTAACAGTGACCTCTGAAGTCTCCAAAAGGAGGATGGGGCCCCACAAAGATGATTTTACCAGGTCTACGGTATAGCTGAAGTTTATCTGTGTCCTTTAGCCCATGGTCAGGACAAAACTCTCACCCACAGTCCCACAGTCTTTTATAAAATAATCACCACAGAGGCTTATATTAAGTAAAATTGCTTGGCCATTAGCTCAGGCCTACCACTGACTAGCTCGTACATTTAAACTCAGCCCATTTCTGTTAATCTATATGTCACCACATGTTTCGTGGCTTTACCTGTGTGCCATTACATGCTGCTCCTTGGATGGCGGGCTGGCATCTCCTGACTCAACCTTCCTCTCCCCAGAATTCTCCTTGTTCATGTATCCACCTATACTTCCTGCCTGGCTACTGGCTAATCAACATTTTATTTACCAACCAATCAGAGCAACATATTCACAGCATACAGAACATCCCACAGCACCTCCCCTTTTCTGTCTAATCAAAAAGGAAGAGTTTAACTTTAACATAGTAAAATTACATATAACAAACATTTATAAAGCAAGAATTAGTCATAATATCTAATCTATTTGTATTTGGCAAAATTAAAGAAAATATTCTATACCATATTTGTGAGTCTAAAGTTTTATATCTAATTTATCTTTTATCATAAACAAAGACCATAATCATAACTATCTAGTCATCAACTACATCAGAGAACCCAGAAGGATATAATATTACCTAAGTAAACAGGAAGAACATTGTAAGTAGCCTCCAGAAATCTAGAATGACAGAGACAGCTGGGTGCCTGGACAGTCACCCAAACTTCCTCTGCAATGTTGGGGCATCCATTCTTCAGCCTACAGGCCTAGAGTCTCTCAGTCACTTTTCTCTGTGTCCTGTAGAATGTCTGGCAGTTTCTTCTGTGAAGCAGGTACCTGAAAGACCATTTTGTCTTGCAAAGTTCAGTGGTCACCTTCTTATGGGTCCTGCATGTCGTTTATACAACATACTGTCAAGCAGTTGACGCAAGGGCACTTTCTTGCCCAGTGACTAACTTTTGCCACAAAGAAAGCAAACTCCACAATGAGTTTCTTCAATGTCTATCATCTTCTCTGAAGTAGATTGGTGCTGCCAGGAGCAGACATGTCTCAATGTCCAAAAAGTCAAAGTTCTTAAAACATTTTAAATGCCATATTCTGCAGGTCTTTGAAGTGTTTGAAGATTACCTACTTAACTGAAATATATCTATGTATATCTAGAAAACTTAACTAACATGACTACAAGTTTGAATATCATAGACGGTTAACTATTAATCTGTATTTCTTAATTATCCATTACAATTTAAATGAGTTACATAAACATAATAGCTTAAATGAGAGTAGAAATATATATAAAGTATAACAAAATTAACTTTAAATTTGTATCAATAAACTAAAATCTATAGCAATGTAACATTTTTATTCTATATTTCTATATCATATCTCCCTTTCTTTTTAGAAAGTGATTGACTATGACCAATAACAATTTGTAACCAACAACCTAAATAAAGACAAACATCCATAATCCATTTTTTGGGGAATGTTGGCATAGTTTCTCTAGACTACTTCCTGCTGATAGAGGATGCTGGTAATCTTATGGGGGACATAAAGAAAATTTTAGGATTATGGTCAAGTCCTGACTGGAGTAGTCTGTAAGGCTATATTCTTTGAGCCAGTTGCCTTGAAGTTAATTTTGGATGTTGGATGATCTGGGTCATGGTGTCACTGGAGACCTTTCAGGGGGTCTTGGCTGGTCAAACCTGATGTATCTTAATCTGGAACAAACCCATAGCCTCTTGCTTCATATGGAAACAAAAGCAGAGCCTCCTTTCCAAAGCAACATATCCTTAGATCAGAATTTTGAAGTCAAGATACTGTTAAATACATATATATATGCTTAATTTAGCAAAATTTACAACCAAATGTCTTTCTGCAGTTAAAAATACCAAAGACAACACAATCCAGATTCTCTGTGTAATATCCATCTTTACGTGTCTTATTTTTTATACTACCTTTACTGTCTCTTTAAAGACTTTATTTTTTAAAACTATTTCTTTATATAACTGTCTATATTTTTCTTCTCGCTTCCAAGCCAACATACATTTTTACATACATTGTAAACCATTTAAAGTCTTGTTCCATCTGAATCTGCCTTGTGAATCTATTGCTTTAAACTGCAGTGGTTAGTACTGAAGCAGCAGCCTTGGCTGCTGGCTCCACCCACCTCAGCTTTCCAACATGGCAGTGGTACATTTACCACCAGCTCTGTAAGCCATGCATATCATCAGCACTTGGAAGCAGTGGGTCCATGCCTCCATTAAAGCAGTGTGTAGCCCAGAGACTTTTTTTTAAATCTGTACTAGCAAAAACTATATCCACCACGCAGCTTACTGCACAGCTTGAAAATGCCTCTGTGTACCATGGTGGAAATCCATGCTACACTCAAGCCCACACGCCACTGCAAACCTGTCATACTGTAGCTCACAGCTTGCATGAGAGACACAACTAGGAAGCTGTTTTTAGCTCCATTTTAGAATCTTGGTTTTTGTTTGTTTGTTTTTTGTTGTTTTTTTTTTTGTTTGTTTGGTTGGTTGGTTGGTTTTTTTTTATAGCTTTCTCAGGTTTTAGGTGGAAACTCTTGTCCCAGGTTTTGGTACCATTTATAGGTGAAGTTTTTCTGTGTCCCCCCTGGCCCATGGTCAAGACAAAACTCTCACCCACAGTCCTGCAGTCTTTTATAAAATAATCGCCACAGAGGCTTTATATTAAGTAAAACTGCTTAGCCATTAGCTCAGGACTAACCCGTTTCTGTTAATCTATATGTTGCCACATGTTTCGTGGCTTTACCTGTGTGCCATTACATGCTGCTCCCTAGATGGCAGGTTGGCATCTCCTTACTCAACCTTCCTCTCCCCAGAATTCTCCTTGTTCAAGTATCCTGCCTATACTTCCTGCCTGGCTACTGGCCAATCAGCATTTTATTTACCAACCAATCAGAGCAACACATTCACAGCATACAGAACATCCCACAGCAGTATAGTAATGCCACTAAGTTGAGAAACATCACTCAAAGATTGGCTTTGGACTACAAACTGCTCAGGACAATTTCAAGGTGGCTGGATGAGATGGTCCAGCCTCACAGACTATTCTAGCCAGAACTTGAGACATACCCTGCACTTTCCCATTACACAGAGACTGGACAACAAATGATACAGCTAGCTTTCCCTGGACTTGACAATTAAACCAATTTATTTCTGGGTCCCCTAAAGATTATTCCCCTAGACAGTGGGAATGATTTTAAGAATGCAATGCCCACATTCCCAAGAGGTGGGAATGTTTTGGTCATTCAGTGAGTTATGGATATTTGTCATTGTTTAGGCATTTTGTTACAAATTGTTATTGGTAATGATCAGGGAAAAAAGATGAACAACGGAGATTAGATTCAGGGATCTTGTTCCGGAAAAAAAGGGGGGGGGATATAGTAATGATAGAATAAAAGGGTAGATTATTGAATCTACTTTTAAACTAAAAAAGTAACTCCTTGTCTTAAATATTTTATATTGGTGTGGATTTTTGTATATTGATACAAATTTGAGGTTATTTTTGTTAGAACTTACTGTACATACATTTCTACTCTTGTTCAAGGTATTGTACCTATAAAGCTCATTTAACAATGTAATGTAAATTTCTAGTCCTTGAAAATTATTATTATAAACTATTTAGGATAATAAAGAAATGTAGGTTAATAGTCACCTATTATAATCAAACTTGTAGTTATGTTAGGTATGCTTTCAAAGTCAGACAGATGTATTTTAGATAGACATGTGGTCTTCAAACACTTCAGAGACCTACAAAATATGGCATGTAAGATGTTTTAATAACATAAGGTTCTTTTTTATTTTTCATGACAATGAGACATGTCTGCTCCTGTCAGCACCAATCTCTTCAGAGAAGATGATGGACATTGAAGAAATTTCATATGGAATTAACTTTCTTTGTGGCAAAATTTAGCCACTGGGCAAGAAACTGACCTTGCCCTGACTGCTGACAGTATGTTACCCAAATTGGACAAGCAGGACACAAAAGAAAATGACTGCTGAACCTTGCCAAGGTGGGATAGTCCTTCAAAAAACTTGCTTCACAGAAAAGTCTGTCACATATTCTAGGCCTGTGGACTGAAGATGGATGCCCAAACATTACAGAAGAACCTTGAGTGACTGTCCAGGTAGTCAGCAGTTTTTGCCATTTCTTAGTTTTGGAAGTTGTTTGCTCTGCACTTCCTGTTTACTCAGGTAATATTATATCCTTCTCAGGTCTCTGATGGAGTTGAAGACTAGATAGTTATAGTTTTCTTTGTTAACAGACTCAAAAAAGAAACTCACTAAAAATAGGTGTAAAGTGTATAAGATTAAAAGACATAAAAAGATACTTTTGGTTGGTAATGCATGTTAGGATAGAAAGTGAATTAGGTATAACACTTTGGACCCACCAAGATAGGATAGTTAAATAAGGAGTATTTTCCCTGAATTTGTCAAATGCTAATGGACTAGACATTGTTAATATAATTATTGCCTGTATATATTTGTATATAGTTCTTGTACTTATTGTATATACTTTTTCTATGTTAGTTAAAAACTTTGCTTTTTATTTAGACAAAAAGGGGAAAATGTCTGAGGTTTTGTTTATATTCTGACAAATAAAGCTTGCTTGGAGTCAGAGGGAGGAGTTAGCCACTAGTTAACCATAGAGATCTGGAGGTCTGTACAGAGAGGAGCAGGAAGTGATAAGGTGTGGCAGAGAGAGGATCTCGGCCCTTTTGGACTGAGGGATGGAAGAGGTAGGAGCAACTGTGACTGCTCCCCTGCTTCTCCAGTTTTTCAGGTTTTTACTCAGATATCTAACTCCTATAATCTTTTATTGATAAGATTAATTAGATTTGCACTTCAGGATATCCCATGATTCTGTAATAGTAATACCCACTATACACCTGTCAATTCCACAGAACTGGAGGGGTGAACCCTAATCATATGGACTTTAGTAAGGATAGTATCAATTGAGTTACCAACTTTAAGGACAGATAATGCCAGTATAGGATGTTTGTACTGAAAATAAAGAGCTTACTCCAACAAAAGGACAAAGCACCCACTGCTGGGTGCTGTGGCACATGAACTCTCACGAGGATGAAGCAGGAGGATTGCCATGAGTTCCAGGCCATCTGGGCTGCAGTAAGACCCCATCTCAGTAGAATAAGTTAAAACAGGTCTGTGTGTGTGTGTGTGTGTGTGTGTGTTACAGCTGGTAAGTGTGTGGTATAGATGGGTGTGTGTGTGTGTGGTACAGCTGGCAAGTATGTGGTATAGCTGGGTGTGTGTATGTGGTACAGCTGGCAAGTGGTTGTCATGGAGCATGAGAAGCCAGGTTTGGTGGTAGATCTTGTGTTAAAACAGCTGGGTCTGATGGCTCTGTTTCTAATCCCAGTGCCAACAAGCAGAGACAAGTCAGTCACCCTAGCCTATCTGGTGAGAGAGCAAGAATGAGAGAGAACAAGACATTGTGTAGTTCAAAGAGGGGCATTCCTGATTTCTACAGGCCTTAAAATAGGGAATCAGATTTAGAATGTGTCAAAGGGAAGAATAACTATGCCTTAATAATCCTGATATGTTATCTTACTGAACTCTACACACACCTAGGATGTGGATGCTGTCATCATCTTTATTGACAGGCAAGGGAGCTCAGGTAGGTCCTGCGGCCTTAGGATCCTAAGGGAAAGTCCCTTTCCTTCTCTGTGGTTTGATATTTGAGTCAATGAGCTAAACTGGCTACTACACATATCCATTTGCTGTGAGCAAGAGCACATGAGCCAAGCAAAATCTGAGACTCAAACAAAGCCCAGCAGACTGCAGGTCTTCTGTGCAGAGTAGGGCTGTGAGAGGGTGGAGGCCCGTGAAAGGAGCAAAGGTTCTTAGCATGTAGCTTCTCAGAGGAGAGCCCTCAGAGCAATACGTGACAGGACACTCACTCCATGGTCATCTTCGGGAAGGGGGTCCTCAACCAGAAAAGGCAAGAGGAGGGGGCCTTGAAGAAAGCCCGTGTGCGGGACTCACTTCACCAGTATGGGTTAAGACAGGGACAGGCTCGCTCCTGTGCCTGAAGTCACTTGGAAGAGCCATCTCAAAAAGATGCTGAGGAGGAAGAGGTACATTTTTGGAGCAGCTTATTCTAATTCTCACACCAATAACCCTATGTACTATTGCTGAAAAGAATTACCCCCAGACTATGTTCGTTAACAGGCCTTTGGGAAGTAGCTTATTTTGGGGTTTCACACATTCTGCAGAATTAGATTCTCAGTTCCATGTTTAGGAACCTCCTTGCTGTTCCTTGACCTCCTGGCAGTAGGAGGCCAATTCCACCCATCATCCACATTAGCAAAGTTCAAGTGAATTCTGTTACATGTATAGAGTTTAGTGGGCTGTTGCTGGAGAGCTTCTCTCCAGCTCCCGAGTCCCGCCAGTCTCCAGCTACAAAGTCCTGCCAGTCCCAGAGCCCATTTACAAAATAAACACACAGACTCTTATATTATTTAAACTGCTTGGCCATTAGCTCAGGCCTATCACTGTCTAGCTCTTACTCTTATATTTAGCCAGGTGAAAGAGATTTATCCTGACCGTGGGCCAGGCAGGAAAACTCTAGCCACAGTGGGCTGCCTGCTGTGTACACTCGGTTTGTCTACACATAGACAATCCTGAAGGGCCAGGGCCACTCCCCTGCCCACGGTTTGTTTGACTGGTGTGAACTGATAGAGGCTGATCATTAACAAGTAGGGAAGGTTTGAGTCTCTGGAGGTGAGTCTCTTTTCACAGTGCCCTGGAAGCTTGGCCAGGAAGTAGATCTTGGGCGAGTGAAGCCTGCAGAGGTGGAGGCAGCAAGATCCGGGACAAGGCCTCGGTGGCTGACATGAAGTGATGGAGTCAGCCTTGGTGACGGCAGGAACAGCCCCCGTTCAGCAAGGCATTCTGGGAGGTAAAGGAAGGGGAAAGAGGTTTGCTGGGACAGCAAGGGTTCGAGAAGCTGGAAGGCCCCAAAGAGGTTGATGACTTCAAAGACTTAAATCAACAGACTCTGCAGGCAGTCCACAAATCCCTACCCTTAACCTTAAGCCATTGTCCTACATCATTAAAGAGAAAAGCAATCAACAAAATCCTTAAAGTGTGCTGTGTGACTGGCCACACCAGTCGGACGGGGAGGGGGGGGGGTGTAGGGGGGTAAGGGGGGGTAGAGGGGGGGGGGGGGGTTAGGGTGGGCCTCTTACTAGCTGCTTCTGGGCAGCTAATTTTGCACAGTAGTTCCAGGCCTGGGACTCTAGGGCCACTTCCCACTACATCACCAGGAAAAAAAGAGGCCATCGTGTCATTTTCCTCCTCCTGCATTGACTCCACCAGTCCTGTGTGACAATGGTCTGCAGGTCTCCTCCAGCTCTGCCTAGTGCCCTTCCCAGTACTCTTCCAGTGACTGCCTTGTTACCAGTGACCTCACGGAACCATCCCTTACCCCCACTCTCTACAGTGGTGCTACTTCATTCTTGAACTATTTATGTATCTATTTTGTCTTCAGGGAACAGTCTCTTGCCCTTCAGTGTCTGAATTCTCATTTTCAGTCTTCTTTGAAGACCCTGATTTCTGGACATTTCCTTCTAGTAGGAATGCCTCGTGTGTGTGTGTGTGTGTGTGTGTGTGTGTGTGTGTGTGTGTGTGTGTGTGTGTTGGGTGGTGGTTGTGTTGCAGGAGACCAAAGCATCCCACTTTGAGAAACAGCCCTAATGGATGCCACACTGCCACAGACTCAGCAGTGCAGAGGAACCCATTTCTTCAAAGCTGTGAGGCCTCATGCCTCTCCACCCCAGGGCTGGACTCAGCCTGTCCTTGGGTCTGAATCTGGTCCTGTCCTTCCAGTTTCTCATCTTCCCCACCCAACACTTCTCAGGGCATCTTGAAACCCAATGTTGATTAGTCCACTCTCAGCCATCTTCTGAAAGTCTCCACTCGGGAAACCTCCCTTCTTCCTTCCCAGTCCAATTAAAATGTGGCTTTTATGAACCTTTCCCAATTCCGTGCTCATTCTCCAGTCCTGGAGAACCTGGGCCATTTACTCTAGTGCTGATGTGCCCACCCCTGGACAGAGGCTCCCTGACAGCATCTGCTGAGAGACGGAACATGTACAAGCACCATTAAGAAGGGGCATGGATGTCTGCTCCAGAACACCAGGCTTTAAAGGCAGCGGAAAACACATTTTTATTTTACGAAAGAAAGTAAAGTGTATGTGCGGCTCAGCAAGCTTTCTTTGTAAGGAAATAGGCACTACCTGCTTCAGCTTTAAGGGCCATGGGTGCTTGTGACAATGACTCGGGTTACAGTTACAGGTGGCAAACAGGCGTCTGCTCTAACACACTTTACCATGGACACTGAAATATTAAAAGTCTTTGTTTTTAGACAGGGTCTCACTATGTAGCTCAGTCTGGTCTTAAACTCAATCCACCTGCATCAGTATTCCTTTTTCAACTATTTAGAGGTTAAACCATCTTAGCTTGCAGAATCATGGCTTTCTGACTTTGGCAATTTATTGTCAATCTTCAAATCACAGGTAATTTCACACCAATCAGCACAAGCCTCGCGTTGCCAGCACTCAGCTCTTCTCCCAAATGAAAACTACACTTCTGAGAAAAGCCTAGAGACTGTGACAGAGGAACCTGTCTTGTGCAGTCTGCACTGCCATCTACTGGCGGTCCTTCCTAATGCCAGTCTTTCCTCAGTTCTTGCCTTTTCAAAGCGCCCTCTGAGTGCCTGTCCACTCTCTCAGCCACGTGTATCACTCCAAAGGAGTGCAAAGTCACTGAACCAAACACAAACACGGGCACAAATGACAACCTCAGCAAATCACTGGGAGGGGCAGTCAAGCTTGAAGCCACATGGCCCTGGAGCTGAAGGGGACTCCTGAGATCGTACTGCTCAGTTCCCGCCACCCTCCCTGATCATCTGCACAGCATCCGGCGAGTGCTGGCCTGGGTTCCATCACTGGCACTGGAGGGAAGAGGGAGGAGGGAGAAGGGAGGAGGGAGGAGTGTAGGCATGGTGGTGCTTGCGAGTCTGAGGCCTGAGACCCTGTCTAACAAAACAAGAGGCCCAGGAAGAACTAGCGCTTAGGATGGGCTGCCCCAAACATCCTCTTGGCCTGATCCCACAGCGGGCTTGTCTAGTCTCAGTGACTTCTCTAACATGGTCAGCACCCCGACACCTCACTGCCTGGGCTGTCCCTTCACTGCTCTGTTTGGGGATCCTTACCCTTAGTGAGTCCGTGTCAAAAAGCGGAAGCCCAGTTCCTACCTGGAAGTGTTGCTGTGAGACTGACGTCCGACCTATACTGAGCATCCAGGTATCGTGAGTTCGGACTAGGAGCCTACAATGCGTCAGAGATTGGGCGCTTAAGGGAGTGCAGCCACTCCCATCTGCCATCCTGTCAATCAGCCGGACAGGGTCAAATGTGGCATGGGTAGGCACTCAAACAAAGCCAGGACTGGCACCGCCTCTGGCACAGCTAACTTTGTGTCTGTATTTAGGGCACAGTTAAGTTCCATACAACACACAGGATCTAGCTCCAAGATGCAAGAATGAACATTAGATAACTGTAGTTACAACAGTAGGTCACCTGGTGGCACTCTTGCCATTTGGCAGGCCTTTGGGGGTGGGGTGGAGTGATTGCCGTCACCATTCCTGGGGCTTCAGATGGTTTGGGGGACCATCTATAGGTACCTGGTGGCACGACAGCCACTTGCTCTTCCTGCTTGTACCACTACTTCACATTTAAACGTTTGGCTTCTTGGAAATGGTCTTGCTATGTAGCTCTGGTTGGCCTGGGACTATTATGTAAACCAGGCTGGTCTTGAACCTGATCCTGCCACCCCTTCCTCCTGAGTGCTGGGATTGCAAGGGTGTCATTATAGCTGAATTGTCACTTAATGCTCAAGATGCACAGGTGGTGTTTGCAGCTTAGTGGCTACACCTGCATCCACTGATGTTTCAACTACTGTCTGCAGCCCCGCCTTGCTGGTGCCAGCCCTGTCACGGCCACCAGGTGCAGTTTTAACTAAGTCTCTATGGTTCTGTCTACCATAAAGACTCATAATTCAGATGCTGGAAAGAAAACCTGTTAGATCAGAGAAGCTGAGAAACAGCCAGTTGACTTTCCTTTTCAGCCGGAGGCCCAGCGAGAGAGCGTCTCTCTGTTCTCCAAATCCTCGAATCTCCAAGACCCTCTCTACTTCTTCCTGTGTGTCTTCTCTACCCATACTCCTGCCTTCTCTATGGCTAGTTCTTGTCAAGTAGTCACTGGCTCCGTCCCGATCCAAGGTTCATTTATTAAGTCTCAGAGTTTCACAGTGCGATCAAGTATCTCACAACACACAGGACAATCAAAACCTTTGTAAAGTTAAGCAGTCCTCTACTAGTGGAGCTCTGTGGACATTTAAAACCTTCACTTACGGGTAAGCCTTGACGTTGTGGCAACTTAATACAAATGCTTAAAGCCTGGTTGTCAAAATTCTAAGGCTCCTATTTGTGGACATGTTTCCCCATCCCATGTCCTCCAATCCTTCAGCACAAGAGAACAGACTTGGCTTGACTGGGACACGGCCTGTGTGGCAGGCCCGGGCCTCTTATAGGAAGCGCCCTACAGATACATACCATTTTGTTTCAGTTCAGTGTTGCAGTGGGAGTGGGCGATGGTGCAGGGGTGAGCACTGAAGTAGAGGCCCGGCCTTCATCACTGATGTGTTTGTGGCACGTCACGTCCCTGAAGCTCCAATTCCCAACCCTTAAAATAGGAAGATGGCACTCCTCTCAGAGCTAGCAGAGTAAGCACTGGAGAGGGAAACATCACTGCCAGCCACACCTTGACACACACACCACTCAGAGGTGCCACCTCGAATCACTTTATGGCCAGATGCAATTACAATTTTCTCCAAATTAGGTCAGTAGGAAACGACGTTTGTTTGCACTGTTTTTGTCTCCCACCAGGTGGCACTGCTTTCCAACGAGCATTTTTTCCAGGTGAGTGGTGCCTGGACCCCCTTTCACAGTGGCTCTGAATTGGAGCTCCAAGAGGAAAACCAATCAAGCACCTTGCTTGAGTCCAGTGCACCCTACCTCAACCTCCCGTCCCCCTGCACTCCTACCCTACCTACCTCCCACCCCACACGACAAACGCTGCAACAGAATTTGGGGATGAAGAGCTTCTGGTGAAAATGGCCAGTGATTGGGCCTGTGACTTGGAACCCGGGTGCTGGGCATCCAGCACTTCACAGAAGAGCTGATATATTCGTTCTCCCACACACCTTGTGCCAGGCGTGACGTTTTCAATAGGGTGGCATTGGGGGAACTATACACTTCTGAGATTTGGCAAAAAATTACTTTTACATGAATAGGCACAGTAGCTGTGATTTATACACAGTAACAACAAAAAGTACTGGTGTTAAAGTGACTTTAGGAATCCAAGCTATGCAAACCAGTAATGAAGCTAGACAAGAACGGATGGGCTGGCTAGCACGGCCTGCTGTCTCTGCTCGGGTTCACAGTCAAAGTCAATTGCACAGCTCTTCACTCAGGGTCCCCTGGTCACAGCTGCGGCTCCTCTCTGGGACACCAGAACCCCTCATTGTAGCTGCCCTTGCTCCCCGAAGAGAAGGAAGACAGAGATGCAGGTCCACATTTCCAGAGTTCATTTTATCCCATCTCGTGTCTCAACCACTGTTCTGAAAATGAATGGGTGTGCTGTGTGTGTACACGCATTTGCATTATCTTGAGAAGAAATTCCCGAAGGGTTATGGGGTTGGATTTTTGTCGAAGCGTGCTTCTATGTGCTTCATTGCCTCAGCCTTAGAATGCTCTCATTAGCATACAGACGGAGCAAAGATGTCTCCCAAGCTTAGAATGCTCTCATCAGCATGCAGAACTGAGTAAAGAAGTCTCCCAAGCTTGAGTGGATGAGGCTCTTGAGTAACAGATGATATTAAAACTTGAAGTCTTTTAAAGGCTGGAACCTTTTCAGAAAAAAAAAAAGTTCATTTTTAGTATATAAAAAGTTGAATGTTAAATTCACCCACTAAGCAGACTTATTTTTGGAGTAATGATGGAATAACAGACATACGCCTTGGCTATTTAAAACTGTGCATATCTACCATTAACTGGGAGGTTTCCGACTAGACAAACTCTTCAAGGTAGGTAAATTTTGTCAGCACATGGGGAAGACTTAACCAGCTCTTCCGACGGGTTTCTAGGTCCTCTTCCTCCTGTTGATAGAAAAGTCACTGCCTGAGGCCCTCAGTGCTTTTATGCAGATCCTCCCTTTTCTTTCTTCCTGTGATCCTCTGAACACCGTTTAAAAGAAAACATCTCACTTCATACCTCCCTTCTCCTTGGACTAAGTTCGTTTTTACAGCAATGACTTAGTCTAGCCCCTCTGATCAAACACTGAGCTTCCAGGCTTTCTTTCCTCAACCATTGAGCTGTTTTCTCAGACATCAGAGGCAACATGTTTTCCCTCTTTAAAACCTGGTAACTTCCAACTTCAGTCCTCTCCCGTTCTCACCCCATTCTGTTTGCACACCTACCCTCCTTGTTACAACACCCTTTTCCATTAATGTTGGGCTCCCTCTTTCCTGACTTCCTGACCTACACCACAGCCATTTGTCTAATTCTCTGTCACATGCTTCCTGTTCCCCATGCAGTCATAAATCCTGTCACACCAAGAATCTGGGCTCAACTCACCTCTTCCACAGGTCTACAAAACCCCTCTGGAGTCACGTCCTGTGACAGCATCTTGGGAGACAGTCAGGATAGCATTTCAGGAGCCCATAGTGCACAGCAGGAGCGTATCACTTGGAAGGAGCTTAGGAGAATCTTGGAAAGCCAATGTATCTGCTTGTTACAGTATGACTGCATGCCTAGTTAGATGCTCTGACAAGCTCTGACACACAAACCAGGGCAGCACAAATCAACGTTCCTGGCATCACTGACTGTAAGTTGAAAAGAAAGAGAAGCCACCGGGATGTCCATCGACAGAACAATGGATTCATTTTTCAATACTCATCCTTGTGAGACCATTTCAAGGTGTGAAAATGAGTGTCAGGAGTGCAGCATGGGTCACAAACCACATGAGCAGAGCTAGGCCCAGCGGGTTGTGTGAGAAGACTCCCTTTCAGACAGGTCAAGAAGAGCACGAGCAGATGGACTGGTGGGTGAGGGGTGAGAGCAGTGTGGAGACCGGTAAAGTTCATCCCTCCTGGGAGGGAAGCTGGTGCCTGGTGTGGCTTGAAGGATAATGTCCTCCAGTCTCAGGCACTGGATACTTAGTCCCCAACTGGTGACTAGTGACAGTCTGGGGAGGCTTCGGTGGAGAAGTGTGTGTCACTGGAGGAAGGCTGTGAGAGTTCAAAGCCTCCTGCCATTCCCAGTTTGCTCTACTTCCCGCTTGCAGTTGAAGACATCCCTCGGCATCGCATCCTGTTCTGGCCTCCATGCCTTCAAGGCTTCGCCATTATGGATTCTAACTCTCTGGAATCATAAGCTCAAATAAGTTTTTCTTCTATAGGTTGCCTTGGCCATGTGTTTTATCATGACAGTAGTACAGTAACTAACAGTGCTCTATGAACAACCAAACACACATGTGGCCGGGCAATAGTCCAATACCCTTCACAGTGTCCTACCCACGCTGAATACCGGGGGCAGAGGCACTTCAGAAAAACCTTGTCAGCACAGCAGGCACACTGGTCTCCAACGTGTTAGAAATGTCTGATGGCTTTAAGACTTTGACTTAAACTGGATTATAGAAGAACAAACAACAAGAAAAAAACTCAATACTGAACCATGATACTTGTGTGCCTCCCACAGCCAAAAAAAGAAAAAATACAAAAGAAAGAAATCAACAAAATGGAAAAATTGGGTCCTTTGTGCTGTGATTGTGGGGGATCCTAAACCAGATCTAGTTCCTCGGGGGATGGGCTTCACCCTGTTTACGAAGACGGCCATGACAGTCTTCTCCTCCTTTGGAGGCTGCACTGCTGACCTGCACCAGGGAAGGACTGAGGAACATCCAGGCGGTAAGTCACGCTGGGAGACACTGCCTACATGAGGAGGGAAATGAACTGATTCTTTGAAAACTCACTTCCAAGTTTATAAAACTTGCAATAAGGCACAATTCTTAAGCTGTTTTCATTTTTTTTTATTGCTGTTAATTCAAGGAAAAAGGTTGCATAAAATCCAATCTGTCCTAGAAATATAAGTGGCCTTTCCAGTACATAACATTTCAAATATCAAAGTATATGGTAAACATACAAATAAGGAGAAGGTAACACACCTCCTATGTACAGTACAGTATTTGAAATCATAAGCCCCATAAAGTACACCTGGCAAGTCAGTCACAACGACCTGTACAAGGCTTACTCTCCCCTGAACAACTCAACCGCAGCTTAACAATTTAATAATGTGGTCCAAAAATACCCAGATCAAATAAAATATATTTAATCAAAATAATTTCCTTTACTTGAACTTTTCTTTCTAAATTAAAGCTTCCATCTACCCGGTCACACTCCCCGTTTCTCTCCCTATAGCGCCTCCACAGCGCCTACCCCTGAAAGTTTCAGCATGTACATTGGTGCTATAAATATAAATGCTACTTTTGAAGTGTTGAACTAGCTTCTTTTTCTTCAAGTTTTTTTTTTTTTTTCCTTTGTCTCACCATGTCAGGCTTCTGAACCCAGACCAAACATTTCAGCACCTCTGCCACAGCCCGACAGCATTCCCCATTACACCAGCCAATCGTTTCTACTCTCTACCGAGGAATGGGAACCTCTTACCCCTTAAGCTTATGACTACGTGGTGGTACTTTCTCACTGCTCTTGAGTGTAGCAGTCACTGAAGACACATCCGATCTCCCAGATAACCTCAGTGCACTTCAGGAAATCAAAAAATTACCTAGAAGCAATTTAGTACATAGATTGGCTTCTTTAAAAAGTTAAAAAAACAAACAACAGCAGCATTAAACTTAGTGACAGGACACTGACATGATCAAGACCATCTCAGCACACTCGGAACCCCGTCTTTCACACCATAGTCAAGCATGGTGGTCAACGGCTATAAAGTGACTTGCTTATGGCTAGGGAGCAGACACCTGACTTTACAGAAACCCACAGCTTCTGTTCAGCTGTGACAAACCACACACACGGAAACACGGTGTAACACTGTGACAGCTGGTGTGGCAGAAGATGACGTCTTCACTCAGGGAGTGTCTGATCAGGTCAAGGTGGTAGACAACAAGTAGAACTGGCTGCTGACTGTCGTCACAGACACACGCATACAGAGAACAGCATTCACACCAATGTGTTCACCATGTCTCTGAAGCAACAGGCTACAAAAGTCTGCTGGAAGGAAAAGTTCTCTCCTCTCCAGGAAACAAGGTTTGTCCAGGTCACATTCTTGGATTCCCGCAGTCTGACTTCCTCTCTCCCACCTGTTTTCATGTTATCTGGACAAGTGCTGCATGTATGTATTCACGTGAGGTTTGTGTGACATATGTACATATCTCGGGAATCTGACTTCTACACGTATGGTCAAACATGTTGCCCTTGGTTCATTTCGTACACAGAGCAGGTTACAGAGTGCGGCAAGGACACTGCTGAGCACTCACGCAGCAGGCAGGGAACAGGGCCAGAGTGAGAAAGCCGCAAGCAGCACAGCTTTTTTCCAGACCATACGTCTGTTACCAGTGTCGTGAGAACAAATAAAGTCAACAGTCTCAAGATTCAGTAAACATTGCACACAGCAAGTATTCAGTGTAAAAAAGCACACATCAATATTGTTTGTTCGAGAGTCTGTCTGAAATTTAAGTTACACGTATCACACAAGCCTGCTGTGGAACCAGGGGACCAGAGGCTCAGGAGTATCGCGTTCTTTCTTATTTTGGACATTGGTACAAGAGAAATGAAAACTCCCAACTGCATAGAAATTTAGGAAATGTACAAAGAAACAAAATACCTTTCCTTTCCTCCCCTCCACACCCCATGACTCCCCACACTTGAGTGCATTAAGTAGGCAAGCTTTACTCGTTCAGTCTGCAGAATCCAACGTATCACTAGAAGGGGGGAGGGGAGGTGCGTATCTCAGTCTGTAAGTGCCTAAAACAGGAAAGACAGACGGCTAAGTCACCGCTCATGACTACACATATCACAAACCACTACACAAGCCTGCAAATGGGCATGCTTTCAAAGGCCCTTCCTCAGCACTAACTCGGGTCCAAAATGGCAAATAAAGTACTCTCCCAAAGCAATGGCCAGCCTGTGCTTAAAGGATAACCTAAAGCTATTGAACTGGATTTTCCTTTGAGGATGCCTAATAGTTTCCTGATTCAAGAAGACCTTTCCTGGGTAACATCTGGCACAGTGACAAAGCTGGCCCACACCCACACCTAGTTAAGTGCATGCTCTTCTTTCTGGCGTTAGCACTTCTCAACTTCACTCTTGTTTCCTAACTCCTAAACTGGTGTTCAAATTATTTTGTTCCTGTAAAAATTCAATGGACTCTTGGAATTTCTTCTCTTATGTGTACTGAACTGAAGAGCAGCATGGGCACATATGTGAGCCAGCTGGTTGACTCTAATCAGACTAAAAACCTTTTAGGCCAGATAACTAGCTTACATCTCGTTTTCAATATTTGAAAACTTTGCTTCCTCTGTGAAAGAGGATTATAACTCTTAAAATACAGCATTGCAAGCAAGGGACTTAACATTTTAGAATTCAGATTTCCATGATATCCCTTGAACCCTTGAAAAGTGCCTCTGGTGTTTATTCCTTAGTGACAAACTAAACTTCCTCTGACCTTTCTTGTGCTACGTCGATCTACACTAGCGTTTCTCTGGTTGCATTGTGATTTGTCACTGAAAATACCACCTCTGTAAACAAACACACAAACGGATCTTTCTGCTAAGACAGAATCACATAATCAAGAAGGAAGAAGAAACGGGGACCTCAGAAACAAGTCCTCTGGGAGTTAGTGTGATTACCTTGTTGACTGGCCTCCATGGATGACTGCTTACAGTCCTGTGCATAATGTCCGCTCACACCACAATTGTAACATGAGACATTGCCATTCTTCTTCGGCCCAGAACCACTGGTGTTGGCAACTACATTAGGTGCTGGATATACAGGGTACAATCTCCCAAATCCTGCCATCTGCTGCATGCCATAGTTGGCTTGGCTCCCCATGACTGGGTCATGCACCAGTCCATTTGCATATGGAGTCTGAGGCAGAAAAAAAGGAAGTTGGTTCCCATTGCTCTGATGTGCTTGGTTGAGGTAGCTGCCATTGCAAATGGATGGCAGAGTAAAGAATGATGGGACTCGGTACACTGGTCCAGGCATCGGATTGGGATAATAGTAACTACTTAGCTGAAGGTTTCCATTGGTCCCACAGCTGCACCTTCGCCCGCACGAACCACAAGGACCTGAGCCCATCTGCTGTGGTGGCATGAGGGTCCCATTAGCATTCGTGTTCCCCACAGCACTGATGTAAGATGTGCTATCACTCTGAGCAGTACTGTGTGTCAAGGCAGGGCTGGGGCTCGGGGCAGGGCCCGGGGTGTGGGTGGGAACAGCAGGAGGAGCTGTGGACGGGGCTTGACTGACGCCTGCACTTGCTGGCTGGGCAGAAGTGGCTGTGCTGAGCACACTAGAATTCTGGGTGGGTAGCACACTGGCAGCAAGGGGTGAGCCTGGAAAGGTGTAGGAAGCTGGTGGCTGTGCAGCTGAGAGGCCAGCTGCTGGAAGAACTACCTTCACGTTGGTAGGCTGAGGGACTGTTCCTGGGTTTCCCTCAATCTGAGGCACCATTTGATTTAGTCCTACCAGTTGGGATGCAGATTTTGTGAGGGGGTCCGTGGTAGCCACAGGAGATCCCGGGAAACTACCTGGGTTATGGACAGGAATAAAGGCAGTGTTTGGTGATCCAATGCTCAGACTTCCGCTTGGCTGTTGTGGAATATTAACTGTGCAACTCTCAGACGATCCCTGTGGTGGTGGCAATTTTAGTCTCTGCAATGTTAGCTGCAAAGCAGGAGTACTACTGTGTGGAAGGAAGGAGGATGGGATAGGTAAAGGGGAAGCCAACAATTCCAGGTGTTTCTCTGATTCTCCAGAAGCTGCGGGGCCCAGGATTCCAACAGGGCTTGAATTTGTGGCCTCCATCACTGTGGAAATCGCCATAGGGTTAGGAACAAGCATCCCTATTGCTTTGCCATCTGCAGATTTGGGTGAAGGAATGACAGCTTCTGACTTCTGGGCACCATTGTGCATGACACAGTGTAGAGTTGGCATAAAGGGAATATGCGGATACTTGTGTGAGGTCAGTGGGGCTTCTAAAAGGCTTCCATTCTCGGTCCCCAGGGAGACAATCTGAACAGGTGGCTTGACAGTGACAGTCTGGTTGATAGAGCCATAATCTGTAAACCTGGCTGCTGATGGGCTCCCAGAATCTTCAGAATTGCTGTCCGTGTCTAAAGAAAACAGCAAACATGGATTAACCCAGGCTGAATTCCTACTTTTCTTACTAGCACTAAAATTTCAGTCTATCTAAAATTAATTCAAGTCTGCTATGTTTTGCTCTGTCACAATTTTCAAATGCCTGAGCTTTCAGTATGCTTTAATCTCTAAAACAACAACAAAGGTCACTGGAGTGTAAGACACAAGAGATATGCATGCATGCACTGCTACCACCTGATTACTGAGAAAAGCATTATACAACAATTTTAGGTAATCTACTTAATTCTGTACCATCAAAAACTCGATTTTAAATTTATCTCATGAATGATTCAATTTAAAGAGTATGATCAGAACAATATTTAACTCAAATGCTTAAGGTAGGAAATGGGCTCTGTACTTGTACTACTACGTATTCAACAGGGAGCATTAAAGCTACTTGTATTCGTCCTACAATGAATATTCTGGAACACAAAAGGCAGGATAAGAAAGAGAACACCACCACAGCTACACAGCTACACAGAGACACAACACTGTGCTTCACCTGTGTACTCTTGTAGCACACCACGGTACATACACAAGTCACTCCAGCCCCCAGACAGGGCAGGCAGAGAGGAGCCAAGGCACTAGCTGGTGCAGTGTTTACACATGGTAAATACTGCACTGCAGTCTGCACAGCTCATTCAGTTAGACGGAGCACTAACTGTAAAAGTCTTTCTGCTTGTGAATTAAGCAGGATTACACCTGGGACTTAGTGTTCATTAAGTCAAGAACTGGTTACATGTAGCTAGCAATGCTAAACATCCTTGAAACAATTAATTAACCTTCCTACAGAAAAGCTAAACACAACCCACTTGACACAGAACATCAAGTGTTATTAACTGAATTGTCTCAATTTATATTAGAGGGGAGCCGAATTAATGAGTGAATGGTTTTATCAAATATGGCCCCTAACATAAATTATTATACTACTCATTATTAACATTAGAAAGAATCTCCCTAAGTTAACAACCTCTTCAAGGCACTGGATGTGTACCATCCATCAGTGCAGAGTTCAGAGCAAAAATCAAGTCCAAAAAGAAAAAAGAAGCCATCTTTCAGATGCTCAGTTAAATTTCCACATGAATTCAAACCTCTAGTCTTAGGCACACTGATAACTGATTTTTGGAGCACTATAGGGATCAGGGGGAAGAATGTTTGTGTACTGACTTTGGAAAGCAGAAAGTCTCAGAGCATCATTACAACAACAGAGCCACACGCTTCTGAAGGCCTTTGTGTGTACTCAAAGCTTTGCATCCCAGTGTGTGCCGGGAGCACCCTGAGGGACTCTGTCTCTGCGGAAGCCGCCATGAATAATAAAGAGCAATGTCCTCCACACAGGCCTATCAACTATAGATCTGAGAACAAGAAGGGATGCTATCAGAGTTACCCACAGATCTGACAACCAGGTGAAATCTGCTCATGACTCACAGAATTATCTGCACACTCCACAGAACCAAGTACAATGTGCACCACAATACACTGAAAGCCCGTCTACTCTAGATAAGGCATAAAGATCCTCTCAATGTCCCATAGCTCTGAGGTTATTTTTTTCTTTGAGGAAACTATGCAGAAGTGCAGTGTGGTCGCACATCTCTAGCACTGACCACTGCAGGCTTCATTTGATCTGACCGTGAAACAATCCAAGGTAAAGACCGACTTCAACTGTCTGCAAAGTCGTAGTATCCTGACATGTTGTGACAGTGACACAGAAGCTCAGGTCCCAGCGAGCTCAAAACTGTGCAGCAAGAAGCCACATCTGGCTGAAATACCATGGTGTTAAGAATTTAACAGATAAACTGTCTGAGACTGTGCTCAGCATGGTACCTTCACTGTCATGAGGTCAGCCTTCAGCTGTGGTTGGCATATCTTAAGGACAGCATCCTCATTAAACAGACTTTTCAAGGGGCTCTTACTGTCAGACCAGAATGGTAAGTCTCTCCAACGAGAAAAGCAGAAATGTCAAAATCAACTTTCTCAGAAAGGTGAAAATTAACTAACGGCCTGGAGTGATCGTAGGGTGTACAAGAGAAATCGGTCACTCTCTTATGAATGGAGATCCTTGCCCTACCCTCATCCCATCTCCTCCCCAGTCCACAGACAGAAGCTTTGAAGACCACTAACCCAGACATCACTAGAGAGATGTAGTGTGGAGTCCCCGCAAACACTACCCCACAAGACCCGCCCCCATGTGAGCTGAGTGGCCGCTGTGCTGACCATGCCAGTCCCCATCCATAAGACAACCCTGTTTTGTTACAATCCCTTTCTCTGTCTATTGACTTCATATGCAGTGAATGGTCTTTAAATACCTTTAATAACAAACTTTAAGTCAACAGCGGGTTGTTTAAGAGATAACAGTTTCATCTGCCCCCACCTCTTTCTATCCCTCTGCTAAAAGCAAACCTCTGTCCTTTTCTTCTTCACTTTCAAAACTTTCTCTTCCATCATGTCGTGGACTAGACGGAGAACTGTAACTCTCTGAAGATGTTTCTCCACATGTGTCATGTCCAGATCCAATGTCCAAATTCATATCTAAAAACAACAGCTCTAAAGTTATGTTAAATAGTTATATTAATTTTCAAACAGAACCATTAGAAATTTGTCTTCGATCTATGTTAAAATTCATTATTAAGTAGCTGATAAATACATATTTAAAATAAAGGCATAGAACAAGTCAATTTTACTAACTTAATCAGAATTAGTTTCTTGTAGGGACAGTCCAATATCACCACTTTGAGCTATGTTCTAAGTCTACAGAGTCTATCTCCCTAGAGCTTGCTAAAGAAATCCTCCAAGAGTAGGTAGTATATCATAATATATGTTCTGTTAAAACCACTAGCCATGCCAGAGTATTTAAAACAACAGCATGCTTCTCATCTAGCAGACTAGGCAGCCCCTTAACTTCTACCCAGAGGCCATTCCTATGCCAAGACAAGGTAGGGGTGACTGCAGTATCAATTAGTGGCATTTGTTGTGGGCACACTAGGACGGAATATTCTTGTGTCTAGTATGAGTCACTCATACACCAACCCAGACTGTAAGCTTCACTTCTGTAAACCCCACTGCTGACACAGCTTTTGTTACAACACATTTACTGCACAAATCCATATAAGCAACTATGTCTGTGTGTGTATATGTATGTGTATGGGCACATGCCTGTGTACATATGCAGAGACCAGGAGGGCGCCATGTGTCTTCTATCACTGTCCACCTATGTCCCCAAATGTAGTCTCTCCCTGGTCTGAGGGCTCGGGTTTTCTGTGAGGCTGGAAGCCGGAAGTCTCAGCAGCTGCCCCTGCTCCTGCCCCCCATTTCCAGGGTTAAAGGCTCCTGTAAGATCATATCCAGTTCATTTTGTGGGTGCTGCAATAAGAACTCGAATCCTCATGATTGTGCATCCAGTGTTCCTAACCACTGAGCCATCTGTCCAGCCCCCAAAGCATAGGTTCTTAGTAAGTTCTTAATGGTCTCTGTGTGGTAATGATCTATCTCTTAGAACAGAGTTATAAAGTGATTTTTTTTTTTAAAGGACATGATTTTACTGAGTAGTCTAGTCTGGCCTTGAACTGATAATATTTGTGCTTCAGCCTATAAAGCCCTGGGATTTCAGGAGTGTGCTATAACCATCGCTACCACTGAGACATCCAAGTGTTCAAAGAAAATACACTGCCAACAGAGATGACTAATAGCACAGGCTGTTTCCTGGAAGCAGAAAACATAGAAGGGAGCAGAGAGAAATCTTTATTTTGTTCCCTTTCCTATTTCTGAGATGCATGAATATACTGTCTGTCAAAGGAGAAATTAAAATTTAAAATAAAATTTTAAAAATTAAAAGTAAATGACACCCATCTTAGATGGAACAACGCACTAATGGGAAGGACCCACTATCTCAGCTCTCACACACTATCTGCACTTCATGACAGCAGCTGCTCCATACGGGTAGAAAGTAATTATTTCCAGTTTACTGAATTCTTAAAGGCTGTTCTTTGTTGGCACTGTAATCCTTCAGAGGAAAATAAACGGATTTGTTTTCTTAGGTTGGGGCTGTCATACATCTGAATTACATAAAGACATCAATGAGACAAGATGCTCAGAGGACACTTTATTCATAGTCCTGCCTGATAAATATGAGTCAATTACACACATCTGTATCTAGATACACAAATATACTGAAAAAAAAAAAACAAACAAACCCAAAAACAACCCCCAAATAGGACAAGATTTGACTTACTCAAAGCCTGATTATCATAAAACTTGAAAATTAGAGAGATAAAGGGTAAAGGAATTGGAGTTTGGGATGCTTCAAGGCTTGTAATAACTTAAAAATGTATATTTTCTTCTAATTTAGTAGCACAAGGAGCAGGAAGTAAATTATTGAGCATCTCTTCAGTCAGTGCTAAGTCTGTTCACAGGCTGCACATGTGACTTACAATTAGGGGAGGAAGACGTTATTTCTGGCTTACACACAACAATGATATAGCTTGAGAGGCCACATATCTAAGAAACAAGGACACAGAACCAAACCCAGGGATGGCTCTGACCAAAGTCCATGAGATGCTTTCTGGATATCTGGGCCGAAAAAAGATAACAGCAGCATTGCAGCATCTGGGGGAGTCCGAGTTCTAGAAGTGTGTGAAATCAGAGTGGGACCTCGTAAATGGTGGTGCACACAGGACTTGCCCAGGAGAGTACCTCAGCTAAACACGTTCTTTGAAAACAAACATGGATGCAATATGGAAAATGAGTCAGGGGAGCAGAGACAGAAAGCCCTGGCAGGAGTGATTTCTAGTCAGCCACCAGCAGACCAACCTTTCCACCATCTGGAACATCAGATATCAAAGTGCCACCACATGCTCCTGGACCACATCCTTATACAGGCAGGATGGGTTTTCCAGGTCATCTTTCCCCCTTATGGTGGTCTGAATGAGAATGGCCCCCATAGGCTCATACGTTTGAATGCTTGGTCCCCAGTTAGTGGAACTGTCCGGGAATAATTAAGTGTGACCTTTTTGGAGGAGGTGTATCATTGGAGGTAGGCTTTGAAGTTTCAAAAAGTCTACACCACTTCAAGTTAGCTCTCTCCGCCTCTGCTTGTGGATCAGGATGTAAACTCTCAGCTACTGCTCCAGCACCATGTATGCCTGCCTGCTGCCATGCTCCCTGCCACTGTGGTCACAACTCACCCTTGGAAACTGCACTCCCTAAATAAAACAGTTTTATAAGTTGCCTTGGTCATGGTGTTTTACCACAGCAACAGAAAAGTGAAGTCACTCCCAATTTAGCTAATACAATAAACTGGCATGATCTGAGATTCAAAATACAATCATTTTTCTTTCTATACTATTTAGTCTGTCTCTATGATCACCTAGCTGAAAATACATCCTAATTTAGAAATATTCTTGTTACTTTTGTTATATCACAAATTAATATGCTGCCAGGACAGTAAGATTTAAAAAACAAAACAAAACAAAACAAAAACCAAACCCAAACCAACCATTTGTGGAATCAGCTAGTTACTGTCAGGTGCACACACAGAATATTTTCCTAGAGGTCTGTGGCTTTTTCCTCTATTTCTATTTTTACAATTAATACTACAGGCAAATAAAACACAAAAAGCAACTGAGGAACTAGAAAAAGAGGGCTTTTCCATCAGATGAACCTTAACCCTAAACAGAGGGACTTCAAGTCCCTACCTTAAAGATTGTTGGTAAATGGAAACTAAACAACCTGGTCCAACACAGCTCCGTAAGTTAAGTCATCAAATATAAAAATGTCAGTAACATTCTAAAAATGACTCTGCAAGAGTATGTCTAGATTTCCCTGAGGGTGCTCCACACCGCTGAGAGAGGACTGCCATAATGTCAGAACCAGCCAGCTCTGCAGTAGAGACTGGTGACTGCTGACACGACCCCTAAGTTACCGTTTCACCTTCAGGAATATCTAACAATGGCCTGAGGACAGCTCAGGGTCCACTAAGATGTTACAGTGCAGATGTAGAGAGGACACTGGAGAGGAAGCCTTCCTTACCTTTCCCAGGACTGCCATGAGCGTGCTGAGGAGCAGAGAGTCTAACACCATTTATTCTACTGCTCAATCTGTTCTCCGTTTTCTTAATTTTCTCCCTAAACCAAACCGATATATATATATATAGAAAATCAACACTTGTAAGGCCCTCTATCAAAAACATTAAATACAGTATTACTAAAATCCTCAGATATTTGCATCATTAAAAACAAACTCTATGAAAAGCCTAGAGTGTCACCATTCAGGGTGCTTCTGAGAGCTCTGCCCTCCACCCCAAACGCATTCTTTGATAGAAGCTTTCCTTCCACCACGCTCATGGTGATAATTTCAGCTACAAATGTTAACCCCAAAACTAAAAGTAAAAATCAATGGAATATACTGTGTACACACACACACACACACACACACACACACACACACACACACACACACGCTAAATACATCCATAACCAGATACTGAATGCTTATCTTTCCTAATTTTTATTACTGAAAACATTAAATTGAACCTACTTTTCTATCTGTGGCTTCCCTTTCTTCTTATTTACTGAAGATAAGCTCCGTTTTTCAGCAGAGTGCTAGTAGAAATAAAAAAAAAATAGACCTCAGCTACACCACACATTGCTATAGGTATCCTTATTCTAGTGTCAAACACAACAAAGACCATTCACCATCACAAACTAACAAATTTTGATTTCCAGCCCACTTCTGAAGTTACCTACTGAAGCACTAAATAAAATGTGCACATTCTATGACAAATACTTAACATTAATCATGAGAAAACTGTTCTAAAACAGATCTTGACTTTCCTTTATCTGACTGCAGGTCTCCTTAGCTGCACCTTGACTTTCCAAAGTCAAGCAGTCAAAAGCATACTAATGCATACTTCCAGAAGTAAACATGCCCTGTGTCTTACACTCCTGCTCTGAGCAGCGTGGTGAACTCTCACTCTGTCCCACCCTCCCGGGACACAAGCATCCCTTGTCTAGCACATCTATGTCCCTCCCGGGACACAAGCATCCCTTGTCTAGCACATCTATGCCCCATCCACGGCTGGCCTGAGAGCAGCTAAGCACGTGAACACAACCACACAAATCCTGACATTCCACTGTTACAACTGATTTTATAATGTGCCTGCTGAGAACCTTGTACTGGGCCCACTTGTAAAGTTTATCATGGCTTTGCATTTATGTATAGGAAGATACAGGGTTTTCAGGTACTCTACTGAGTTCTGGAAACGTTACCTCTGTGGACAAGGGAGACTACTGCCCCAAATAGACTATGATCAAGTGACTGGTATTTGCTATGGGTCTTCACATGAAGCTCAGGTCAATAAAACTGACATATTTGTCACACTTGAGAAGCTACAGACATTGGAATAGAAGAATCAGGTGGCTTTAACAAGGAGACCATTAATTATGACAGTGATAACTTATAATTTCTCAAAATATGCTTTTGTCCATAAAAAGAGATATGGATCTGTGTATTGGTCAGAAACCTAATAAAGTTCACCACTCAGTCTTCCAGACAGAATACACTAGCATCACGGGATCTCTGCCCCAGTACGTGGTGGTGTATTATACAAATGCACCCTCCTCTCATCACAGCGGTTCCTAAGAAAGCACTCGCTTATCATATGCAAGAAAGTGGGTAAACCTGCCTAAACACTACAAGGGAAGGCCAGTGGGAAAACTCCCATCACTGTATCAAGATAGTGATTTAACAGGTGAATAGTCCTTTTGAGACCAAAATAATAATAATAATAATAATAATAATAATAATAATAATAGCAGTAGTAGTAGTAGTAATAGTAGTAATAATAAATTGGAACAATTTAATGAACCTCTAGAACTAGAATAAAGACTTGAAGTGTCCTATTAAATTGTGGTAGTCTTACACAAACAATGAAAGTTATCTAGATCCACCTTTTCAGACCTCAGGAATTCAATTACATATACGGATAAAGGCTCCCACGGAAACATTTCCTCACTTCTTACCAGAGAAGCCAAGGCTCACAGCACTCAATCCTTAGGAAAGAGAGAGCAGCAATGCTTTAGCCAAATGGCATCAAAGCCACCCTAACACATACCTGGTCAGCTGAGGCCACACAGGGTTCTGGGTGCTGGATGGCACCAAAGCCACCCTAACACATACCTGGTCAGCCGAGGCCACACAGGGCTCTGGGTGCTGGACGGTGGCACAGCCTTGGCTCCTCCAATCCAAAGTTCCATTCTGTTCTGCATACTGCAAGGTAAGCCCATCCAACGGAGAAAAGCTCGTACCAACACTGCTAACACAAGGAAACACAATGACAGTGTCAAGTCTGTCCCCTAACTCAACCTACTCTCCCACCTCAAGGAAGAAGCTACAGGAGCCTTTCTCTAACCTCTCCTTTCTGTTTGTGGAGTGTCTAGTCATCAGCATATAGGCATACGGAAACGAGTATACTCGAAGAAGTAAGTGACATCTCTATAATTTACCAGCAAGAGTCTACTTGCCATTAGTGCCTGTGTGACTGAGGTGTCCCTGCGTCACTGTCAGTCAGCTCAACAGAGACACTGCACAGCCTGGATCAGGCAAGAACTGCTGAGTGAGGAGCTGTATGAACAGGTACATCAACAGAGTGTGATGGGGAACCCCCTCAAAATACAGACAACAGGACAGGCCTAAAGCATCCAGAGAATGAAGTTATTGGGGACAGACTGGGTGTTAAACACTGTTAACCAATACAGAAGACTGAGGACTCTTCAGAGTGTCTGAAAAAACCAAATGTAAAGTCTTCAACTGCAAAAACGGGGAGAAGAATTCAGTGGATGGGAGCTGAACAGGAGAACTGAGAGAAGAAGAAAAAGCTCACATAAAAACATCAAAGACAAGCAGGATGTGTGAACAGCCCAACTCATAAGGACCTCAGGGACTTTTACAAGATGGCTCAAGAGAACAGAATAGAAGGAATATCTGAAGACATAAGCTGGAAATTTTGTAAAATCAAGACATAAGTTACAGATTCTAGACGCAGAATTAATGCAAAAACAGCTACAAAGTCTATCACCGACAACTGAGAAAAACCCAAAAGCCCCAGGAGGAAAACACCAAAAGAACAGCAGAGATTCGTTCAACAACGGGGTGATGGCTTCAGATCCAAGGGCAGGCTAAGTGACGGCCTTGATTTGAGAGGGGCTCTCCGAGAGGAGGACCAAGGGAGGCCATAAGCAAAGGAGCTCCTAGACCATCTACAAAAACAGGAGCAGGCGCCCCCAGAACCAGCAAGGGCCCTGGTTCAGAGAAGAGGAAGCCTTGTGGCACTCGAGTGAGCAGGGCAGTATTGTTGCTATGTGAGCTCAAAATCACATAATGATTTTATGTGGTCTGCCAGAGATCAGAGGTGGCTGACGGGATTTGTACACAACAGGTGAAAACTATATGACCAGAAGAAAGTCAAGTATAGACTCAAAAAGCTAACAGCAAATAACTGCCAACCTAGAATCACTATCAAGCAAAAAGACTTTAAAAAAAAAATGAAGGCATGTTTTGCTGACTCCCGTGGGGGGCCTGTCCCTTTCTGAATGGGGACAACAGAGATGGAGGAAGAGTGGATGGGGCGGGCGGGGGGAGGGAGGGAATGGGAGGAGGAGGGAGGGAAGACTGTGGTTGATATGTAAAATAAATGAAAAAATTTAATAACGAAATTTTAAAAATGAAGGCAAGCTACATTTTTTTCCTTCAGATTAAAAACAAACCGCACTCAGGGTTAAGTGTAGCTCAATGGTAGAGGGCTTGCCTAGCATTTGTGAGTAACTATGTCCAGCATCTAGTAATACAACACACACACACACACACACACACACACACACACACACACACACACACATACACACACACACACCTGCATTTACCATATATACAGATTTATTTCAGGAAACAGTGCTTTCATTTAAAAGGAAAGCCATCATGGGTGGATGCTTAGGGACAAGAAGGAGCAAAATGAACACTGGAAAAGGGTGTCACAAAATTGAAAACTATGAAGAGAATGAAAATGCATGATGATTGTGATTTATCTCAGAAAAAAAAAATGAAGTCACAGTGCTCCAAGTTCCTCAGACTATCTGAGGAATGCTGCAAGTACAAATTCACACCAGACTTGAAGAAGTGAACGATGCACAATTTTGGGGGTAACCACCAGAAAACAAAACACATTAACTGTGACAGCTGCCACAAGAGAACTTCCTCCAGAAGGCTGCAAGGAAGGAGACAAAAGAAACAGCAGGCAAGACAGCTGAACAAACTGTCAAGAAACACACCGGAAGCTTCACTCAGTTTAAGGTTGCTGAAGGCATTCTCGCTTTATTATCAGATACCTACTTCCCAGCAGGGCTCTTCCCAGCGTGTTTCTTGTGGATTATGGTGTGCTGTAACACATCTAGGGCAGAAAAAACCAGAATTATTTCAGGACACTCACTATATGCTTTCCTAACCGCAGCAGCTCCCCAGTGGTGGTCCCTGCCGAGGACTGCCACCCAGTTCCCAGCACACGGGGAGTTTGTGCTTGTTTCTGTGAGACAGGGGTCTACTACACAGTACAGGCTGACTCAGACCCAGCTCTGCCTCACACTCCTGGACGCTGGACTACAGGTGTGCACCACCACACCCAGGTTACAGAAGATACCTTAACACATCGTCAATTACCTAATATGCTACCAAATAACCTCAAGTGTGCATACCAATCTTGCTCACAATTATGCAAATTTAATATGAGCATGTTACTTCAAACTGTATTTACTTCAGGTAAAACTCCATTTTAAAAAGGATGCCCATATTTTTAAGTCTGTAAGAAACACACATATCCATGTACCAGACCACTCTCCAGTTGCTTAAAAAAGGAAACACCCTGTGAGATAAGGCTGATGGTCCCCCTTCACTCCACTCCTCCCCTCTACAGAGGTTAACTATCTCTAACTTGTTAAGCACTCCAGTGGAAGCTCCATTTTAACTACTTGCATATGTATGTACATCCATAAACTCATATGGGGCTGTGGAGTGTTGAATATGCTACAAACATCCTTTAACTCCTGCCCAGCACACGCATCACTATTTAGTTCAAACACTCAGCAACTCTCTGCATCTGTGGCAGCCAGCACACGGGCAAGTTTCAGAGATGCAGAATCAGCAGGCAGCAGCCATGATCTCCAGCTTCACTGCACCTTGTCAAACTCTGTGCAAACACATCGGCAACTTACACCTCGTCCCTAATGCCTGCGCTCTCGCTGCCACTGTGTGCGGCGTCAGACATGAACATGACTCACAGGCCTCGAGGATGTGCACTGTTGTCTGTCTGTCCTTTCCTTCAATGTCTCAATTACATGTGAGGCTATACGCCTATCAGCTGGAGGGGTTGTCATCCATAAATCCTTAGATCTGTCTTTTACTCACACTTCTGTTAGGATGGCTTTTTCACTATTTCTGTTCAAGGATCCTTCTACTGTCTTCTTCCCGTCAAATGCTCCCTAATATCTCATCTGTGGACTGTCTTCTAAAATTATCTGGGCTCTTTGGTCATATATTAAGTTCTTGCTTAGATTAGTCAAATGTATGCTCAGGATCTGCTTATTAAAGAAAGCATTCTCTCCCCAGGTTTACACACAAAACTTTAAACTTTTCATTTTACAAAGAGTTGTTATTCCCTTCAAAGTTTTGTGCGTGACAAACAGTGGGGTCTGGTTAACACATACGTCACATAGAAAGCCACTTGTGCCAGCCATGGAGCGAGCAGCCTCTTCTTGGCCCACTGTACTGTAATGCCACTAGCACACCCCAGGCCCTGTCTGTAACTGGGCTCTCTTTGCTCTGTTCTGACCCTGTGTCAGTGTATGCAGACTTAGTCTAGTGAGTCTACAATTACCTTCTTCTTGACTTGAAGCTTCTGAGCTGTCTTCTTTTAAGTGTTCTAATATCTTAGAAGTCTTCAGAGAGGACTGTAAGTTATCTGCAGGAAATAATTCAATACTACTAACTCTGGGAAAATTATAATGGTGAGATAAAGAAAGTAAGTATAATGACTATCCCTCTGCCCCAAGAAGAGGAGAGCGAAGGGTCACTGGAGAAAAACCTTTCTTCAAGATAGGACCTTCAAGAGTGCACAGGTCTGTTGGAGTGGAGTCCTGGAGCAAGCTGCTCCCTGAGGCTCCACTTGGCTGGAGCAAACCATCCACACCTGTCAGCCGCAGGATGCTCACTCACCAGAGGACCAAAGGAGAGTGTGCCTCTGCTATCTACTGTCTCAACTTTTTAAGACTTCCAGTTTGTTGTACACTTACTTTTTAAAACCCCGTAACAACACTGTGGTGATAGTGAACTGCTACAACACCCCAAATTTCTGTTTTGTTACAGAGCAATGATTGTGGGTCAGCCCTGACCCACGGGACACATTCTAACAGCAGGATCCCAGACAAGGAAGACTTAAGTCACTTAAGAGTGTAATAATGTTTGCTCAATAGTTATCTATCAGCATATGGGACACTGTTCTCTGCCCCAGGGTAACAAAAGGTAGAGGGTTTTTTTTTAAGGTGTGCAAATGAACCCTGACAACACTGTGTTATTCTTTAGTAAAACAACTCACACATGTATAGACTGCTGACAAGTTTCTCCACAATCCAAGATGTGTACATTCAACAGTATTTTACATGTTCAATCTTCAGACAAAATCTGCCAGGCTCCTTAGCATTGCTCATGAATTTAAAACCTTGCCAAGCCTCAAGAGACTTTGCCTTATGTATATGCATACTTCCCATGTGGGTAGCTTTCCTGGGCAGGGTGATAATCCGGGGTAGAAGCTTAACTTTGTTTCAACACCTTTTTAGAATGAACCACGTGCTACTGATAAGAGACTATTAAAAAAAAAAACAACTCACACTTTGACTTGGGGAGAAGTGTTGACTGTTAAGTCTACAGAGCTCTAGAATAACCATGACTTTAAAAAGCACTGTCACTATTCAGACATAAATTCAGCCATGGAGCCACACAGTTGTACATCTTATTTCAGTCAACTAGTCACAGAATTATACTTTTGATCCACACTGCTAACTAGGTGTGTGGATCAACATTCCAAACATTGAAGGAATACACACGCATACCACATGTGCTGCTCCAGCAGTCAGTGAAACCTTGAAAGTTAACACACTGTTTAATAGTTAGTCACACTTTTCATCTCTAAAACTGAGGAGGCATGCATTTTCTTTTTCCTTTAGGTATAGGAAAATGACAACTGAAAACAAAAGGAGAGATTTAAAGAAAAAAATGTTCCTCAAAATATTGGCAGTGCTTAAAGTGAGTAGAAAATATCTATGGGACACATGAGCATTATTGGCAAAATATCTGTTTAAAAGTCAGGCTGAGGAGAGTTTGTAGAAAACTGAACACAAGACAGGATTGATGAACACTGCAACAGGAAAGCAAAACAACACACAGAAGCAAGACTGTGAACTTCCCGAAGAGGTGACACTTCGGTCTGTACTCAACGGCTGTGGGTTTAAGGGCAGTGCAGGGACAGCAGTGGACAGACACACAACAGCCAGCCGCAGGCTCGACAGAGAGCTGGGCTCTCAAGCAGCTACAGTCTAAGGGGTCCAAGGGAAGCTCAAGACTCTCACTAACACCTGGGTTTCTTACCAATTTTAAAGTTTTTAATCACAGAATTAACAAATACAATTTATCCCCAGAATAGTCCTGGATAAGGTTGCGTTTATGTGAACAGCCGTGGGTTTTGTTTTTGTTTTTGTTTTCCAGGCAGGGTTTCTCTGTGTAGCTTTGGTGCCTGTCCTGGATCTTGTTCTGTAGCCCAGGCTGGCCTTGAACTCACAGAGATCCACCTGGCTCTGCCTCCTGAGTGCTGGGATTAAAGGCGTGCGCCACCACCATCCAGCAGTGTTTTTTAAGCAGTAGTCATGAACCAAACCAAACCTATCTGAAAACAACAGGAAGGTGGGGAAGAGACAAGAAAGGACAGCATGCGGTCTAGCGCGGGCTGGTCTTTACATGTTGACTATCTGGAGTTGCATGAGACGGGTAAGGCTAAGGGACTGAACTGCCAGCACCGGATCGCAGAGGAGGAAGGAACACGCACACCAGTGCAGCCAGCAGCTCTGCAGCCAGAACTGGAGCTCCGCCCGGCAGGGAACTGAAGGCCGACTCTCTGTGGTCGTCTGGTGGTTCCAGGGCCCCGCTGCACCATCTTTAACAGTGCAGTGTGAAGTTCACTAAAGAGGCCAAACATTTCTTAACTGCATGTCTCTATTCCTCAACTAAAATCCTTCAAGTCTGAACAACAAGATGGCACAGTAAGACACAAAAACCAAGCAACAAACAAACCCCATAAAAAAAAAAAACTAAACACAAAACAAACAGAAACACTTCCCAGATCTCCATGGAGAAACAGAGGGTACTTACTGAGGCTGTGTTGAGACTCCGAGGATATTGACCGGAAAAAGCTGCGTACTTTCTGACTCTGAAGAAAAGCCTGGGATGAAGTTGAAAATAGCTGCCTGCGTAAGAAGAAGAGTTACATGAACTACCACGTACATATCTATAGTCTCCTTCAGATTACAGAGCCAACTTAAGTGACCGCTGCATTCAAGCAGTGTGCGCGTGTTCGTGTATGAGGGTTTGTGTGAGGGGGTGAAGGGGTGGGGGTGGTCAAGCAGTGTGTGTGTGTGGGGGGTGGTCAAGCACCACTGTGTGTGTGTGGGGGGGGGTGGTCAAGCAGTGTGTGTGTGTGTGTGTGTGTGTGAGTGTGAGGGTGGGGGTGGTCAAGCACCAGTATGGGGGGTTTGGGGGGTAGTAAACCAAACCTTCCCCCAAAGAAAGCATTATTTTCTGATGTATTTCCATAGGAGTGAGGAAACTTTAACAAAACCTATTTGTAAGAACCTACTAAAAAAATTAATTTTTTATGAGGAAGTTTCAACCTGACCCCATCCCCACCCAAATAAAGGTTTTATTTCAGCTGTTTGCTTAGATGGTCCAAAAGCTACCTTTCTACTCAGAAAAAGACCTGCAAAGCCTCCCTCTTCCTCATGCATGCTACTGTTCATCATCTGGCTGTTCTATCAAGGGACCTCTCACATTCTGAGGAGAGGCTGGGAACTTGAGCTGTTAGGAGTTCTGGAAGACAGGGAGCGCAGTGACGGGTCACCACCACATCACAAGGCACGGTAAGTCTGTACCACCCCGTGACTCTAATCTGCCTTAGCAAACAGGGGTCCTGCAGGAGGGCTGGGAACCGGACCTGCAGCCTCAGTTAGGGAAGAATTGGCCACTGACTGTCCGCAGCCTCTTTTTACTTACTTTTCCTAATTCTTTTTTGAGACAGGGCTTCTCTGTGTAGTTTTGGTGCCTGTCCTGGATCTCGGTCTGTAGACCAGGCTGGCCTTGAACTCACAGAGATCCGCCTGGCTCTGCCTCCCGAGTGCTGGGATTAAAGGCGTGCGCCACAGCTGCCCGGCTATTCTTGCTAATCCTTATTTTGAGACAGGGTCTCAGTAACAGTCCAGAACTGCCCTGAACTCTTGTAGCTCATGCTAGCCTGGGTGACTGCAGGTCCATGCTGCTGGGCCGGGCTCCTCTTGCTTCTGCTTATTTAGATTCTGTTTTCAATGTCCGACTCGTAGAAGTTAATTAAAAAAACAAAACAAAACAACAACAACAAAAAACTATTCTAAGTACTTTTTTGGAGATAGGGTCTCGTGTTGAACTCCTGAGCTCAAGTACTCTTCCTGTCTCAGGGTCCCAGTGCTGAGGACTATAGGTGCAGACCATCCACGTCCAGCTTTTATAATGAACTTTGAAATAAGAAGTGACATAACATTCCAAATGTCCCTTTTCCTACATGGCTACTGAGCTATCCCTGACAGTTAACCAACAACCTGGAAATTATCTTCCAATCTTAAAAGAGATAAATGGGACACGAAAACAGACTGATATACCTAGCATCTGAAATTTCATTTTAACCATCATAGCTAAATAACACAAAGACAAATTGTCACCGTTAATTCCTATTTCATTAAGAGCTAAGAAAGTCACAAAAATCTAAGCAGATATATAGATAAAAATTCATGATTCCATTAAAAAAAACAAAACCTGCTTGCTAGCCTTATAGGAAGATAGAACGAAAGCAAACCTAAGCCATGAGACAATTACCCATCTATGAAAGCAGCCAGTTCTTAAAAACGGGGCCCAAAGCTTGCCCAGCTATGGGCAAGCCTGCTCTGAGCAGACACTGCTCTGAACATGGCGATCTTACTATTTTAGAAAGTAAGCCAACTTCAAATCACCTCTCCTCAGCAATTAGCAATAAATCTGGGAATGTTTTAGGTACAAACACTGGGTTACAAGGCAGATGGGACAGACTTTACAGCCACTCAAAATGGTGTAAAGATGGATGTGCTGGTGCCACGTACAGTCTCGGTACTTGAAGAGCACCAGGAGGAATGGCAGCGTCTGACACCCTGCACTGCTCTACACAGTAAGTTTCAGGCCAGCCAGATTACACTGTATGACTGTCACAAAACAAAACAAAAACATTTTAAAGAACTAAATAATTTTCATTTGAGAGGTAACTTAACTGCAGATCTTAATTAGAGGGCAAAGAGTAAATTAAAATGTCAACAAAAATTATCTGGACAAGAGGGATCTTTTTCTTTCACTTCTGAATTTTCTCATGGTCTTTATTGAGTACCTGGTAGATTTATCATAAACCACAAGACTACCCAAGGACAGAGTCATTGTACATTGAGCACTATGCATTAAGACATACCAAATTGAGATTATGAAGCTGCATCTCTCTCCACTGAGAAGCAAAACAGTTGAGCTTCTGTTCACTACTAGTTAGTGTAGATGGTCTAGCTATGTTCAAAGCACATACTGAAGCCAATACAGGCAGGGACCAGTGCACACCAACCTTGCAGTCCATTTAAGGGTCCTATTCTGTTACCATTCACACACTAGAGGCTGTCATCTGGCTGGTCCATGTTCAGTCCCAGGCAGGCCTATGCCCACGCCACCAGACACACCCTAGCCCACAGTTCAGCTGGACACAGTTCTGAGTACTGTATCAGCTGCAGAGACCCTCTGTGAACCATCAGCACCTCCTGGAGCTTGCTGGAATCAGAATCCTCCACCACCACCCCCACCCCCAGTACTGGAGAATAAGGGCCCACACTTTCACAAGGTGCCCCAGAAGTACACAAGCCCTCTGAAGTCTGAACACACAGGCACTCAAGAATTCAATTATACACCTGCTAAACCTTTCCACAGTGTCATCTGAGACTTCACAAATTAGCTGTAGAGCTTGTATGTCCTTATTCTTAAACTCAAGGCTGCAGCTTTCTTCACAGCTGTCCTGGTGGAAGGTGTACTCATGTGCCTCTAAGCTCTTGACCTGCCAATCAACCTCTCCTCCATTTTACCCAGTCTACAGCCATTAAGTCACCTGCCAACTTTTAGATCCACCTTCCACATTCACGTTCAGTTTCGGAACCAGCCTCAGTTTCTCTCCCACCCTAAGTCATGGATCACTTGGTAATGACGTGGGTGTCTGCAAGGATAATCACTCTGGGATCCATCTCATCCCAGTCATTTTCACCCAGTCACACTTTGGATTTCGTGATTCAATGGCAATAGGTCCCATTCCAGATTCTTGCCTATCTCTATTGGGGAGCAAGCACTCTTGCCTTCCCCCTCCTTGGCCATACCGATCCCAACAACAGTCTGGGACACAGCTGCAATTAGGAAGGCAAACCAGAGGGGCCTCACTTAAGCCTGACCCTGAGCCATGTGGTCATACTTTCACTTAGCCTTTTAATAACTAAGTTTCCAGTGAAACACCAACTGTTTCCTTGGTACCTTGGAGGGGTAAGCTGGTAACTGTCACAACCATGCTCTAACCCCCAGCATGTAAGCAACTGCTCCACTCCAGGACGTAATGTCTCAAACATCCCATGCCAATACCCGATGTGATTCTTTGTGCTTTATGACCTGGAACATTCCCATGATTCTCAGCACTGTATGTTCTACATGACCGATTCACTTACTCCACTCTTCTCAGTTCAGCTCAGATTTGAATGTTCACTTTTTCAAAACTGAACTACTGTCCTAAAATCGCTTGCCTTGTGCTACTGTTCTACCTAGGAAAGCCTCCATTTAGGACAAATGCACCATCCACTTTCTTTATACTTAGACTGGAACTGCTGAAAAGATGTCTTCTCATGAATACAGCAGGGAAGCTGATGTCATTACAACCTACTTACTTGACCTTCAGGTAATCCCCATTCCCGCGAGGCTTCTCAGTTTCCTTCCCTCAGTTATTCTCTTAGCTTTTGTACAGGTGCATTTTTTGTTTTGTGTTAAATACAAGGTCTTACTATGTAGCCCTGACTGGCCTCAAATTCTCTAAGTAGACAAAGCTCACCTCGAATTCAGAGATCCATGTGTCCAAGTTCTGGGATTAAAGGTGTGGGCCACCACATCCTGCCTACAGAATTGTAAGTCCCTTTTCCTCTCCAGCATCTGATCCTTCAGTCTCTCCATTCCTATGCAAACCTTGTATGCCAATATAAGACACCTTTCAAATTCCCATCATAAAACACGGTAACTTGTTTATACCTACACCCGTGCATTTGTGGGGGAAGGGGAGGACCCTGTATCACTATTGCCCTGTTGACCTCTAACCCTTGGGACATGGCTCTGGGAGTGAACACAGGGAGGGTTTAAACACACCAGTCACCATATTTAACCTTCATCTAAGCAACACATACACTTCCAATGGTGCAACAGCTTCACAAGAGTAAAGACCTGACTTTAACCAACACTGGGTTCCAAGAAAGCAATGGCAGTGAACACGTGCTGGGGAAGGTCACTTCCTTTCACTCCCTGGACTACTCAGTCTCTCCCAAGCCTAGCTACTGGACAAGGACATCTTTAATAAAAGTTTATGGAAAAACAACAACAAAAACCTAAGAGGTTTAACTCACAATTCTTCAGGTTAAAAGAATCAAACTTATGCTGTTAGAGAAAGAAAGAATACAGTAACAAACAGGGCTGCTACCTTCGACTTTGAGCCCAGGCCTATCCAGAGGAAGGGTCTCTGACCTCCCTCAACAGCCTGTCCTAAGCACTGTGGTCAGAGGCTGGTGGCTGTTACCTTAGGATGGGCTCCAGGTCAGGGTGCCGCCGCTCTTCCCTTTTTAAAGAACCCTGATTCAGGGCTCTTAAGATGGTCTTGTCAAAAGTCTCCGAAGACAATTCCTTTGGAAGCTACAAGAGAAAAACACAATATCCAATGCTGAGTTCTTCACTTAAATATATGAACAAACATAAATAAACTTTAAAAGAAATGCCTTCTCCTCATTAGCCATCCCAAAGTACTCTTTCCAAGGCATCAGGCTGAAGTGGTAGAGGTCTGCTCTGCAGGAAGCAGACCTCATGGGGCTTACCTAGGTGCACAGCATGCCTTCAGTGTGCAGCATGTGGATCTCACACTCAAGTCCCTCTCCCCCATTGGTGACATCCATACAGCTGCCAGCTAACTAAGCATACTGCACAGTACAGCCGACACTTTAATCCTGGAGCACTATTCTGAAAAGTGTTATCTCTGCCTCTATAGTTACCAGTTTTGTGCTTCCTGCTTCTCACATTTTAATCTCAGGCAATGTTGGACAATTAAATGCTACATGCCAAATAAAGAACAAAGTTATGAAAGCTGGGTCAAATTCTTGCAATTTTACTGACATCAAAAACACCCATCAGAGCTCATGGTTGTTCAGCAGGTAAAGTATTTATTTGTTGCTCAAGTATAAAGACTTGAGTTCAATCCCTAGAACCCAGGTGAAGTGGATGGGGAGAAGTGACTCTTCCACGCTGTCCTCTGACTTCTCCATGTACCAGACACTGCACAACCCACACCCATAATTATAAAAAACAAAACAAAAAACACGTCAGCCATGTCCAATAAGCAGCTGTGCTAGACTCTGTAAGAAAGTATCACTTGGCCAAGAAAAATATTTAAATGAAACCAAACTCATCACATTATTTAACTTGTTTAACTAAAAATACTCCTAAAAACTGGGTTCTAAAACTAACTTCCTAAGTCTGTCAAGAACTCAGTTTTGGTTTCCATGATTAACTTCTGACTACTGCCACTTCCACTAGAATCAAGACTAACTGAAGGAAGAGTGGAGTGATCGCCCAAGGGGCCGGAGACATGAATCTACAGCACTTGTTACAAAGTAACACAGTGCTCAAACAGAGCCACAGAGAGGGCAAAGGTGGCGGTACCGAGGGTGGGCACAGCGACTAGGGCACTGGGATGTTTGGACAATGTCTGCTAACCACTATGGGGAAATCACAAAACCAACGGCATCTACACCCTACTATGGAAATCATGTCCTCCAGCCACCAGCCTGAAGAAACAAATTCTGAATCCACACATTTTCCAAATAAAGAAACACTATTAATTTCAAAATTGACACTTTGACCTTAGCATACTAATAGATTTTTGACAGTAGGTATTTATTACAAATTTGGAACATTAGTAAAAAATGTTCTTTACTTAGTGTGTATAGTGTGTGTGCAAGTACATGCATGAACATGTACATATGCAAGTGTGTGTACACACAGGGACACCACAAGTTGACACCAATGTCTTCCACTATTGCTTCCCCCCTCATCTTTTGAGACAGGGTAGCTCTCACTGAATCCAGAGTTCACCAATTAGCTAGACTGTGTGGCCAGTGATCTCAGAGTAGTCACCTGTCCTTCAACACTCCAATACTAGGGCCACAGACATGGTTGACTACACTCAGCTTTTACATGGGTGTCCTTGCTTATGTGGCAAACGCATCTACAAGAAAACTATCTCCCCAGTACACTGACAAAGAACATCAGCCTTGGCAGAGAAATCTATTTCAACTGAGGACTCTATCATGCAAAGTGCCACCGAGTTAATGACAATGTTCACATTACTGGGCTGAGTAATGGACATGCAGTCATTAGTATGCAATCTAGTTTATTTTCATGTTGCTTTTGTCTTTTTTCCAGAGCCCACTCAGTTGGAAGGGAAGTTTATTTGCTAAAAATAAGGCGTTAAGGTGTGTCTTTTATATTCTATTTTATATTGGATTTTTTTCCTCTTTATATCTTAGTTTTTAACAGATCTAGTCCTGCGTTGGCCTCTGCACAATCTCAGAGTAATGAAGGGTTTTATATCTAGATACAAATTTATCTTTGAAAATGCCAAAGCCTAATGTGCAGCCATTTATCATTATTTGATTTTTCTTGTTAACAAAGTTAGCAAGAATAAATGGTTGATTCACATCAGGGAGTTGCAGCCTTCACCTCAAAGAGTCTCCTAAAAGGGTCAGTGGTACAAGTGGGAGAGAAGTGTCCTTATTTGCAACCATCTTAATGTCCTGTTTTGTGGCTTTGGATCTAACCTTGATGACAATTTTCTTGGTCAACACACATCTCTTGATTAGAAGCCTCGAGACCATCACTGACATCAGGGGCAGATTACCCGTCAACTGACAGTCTTTCCAAGTGTGATCCGCTATCCTCTCCTGTGTATTAGCAGCTGTGCTGGAACTAGCTCATCATGACTTTGGCATCCAAGGATCTTCAACACAACAACCTAAGTTGATCAGTCTTATCTCCATATTAATGAAAGCCTGTATCTCTTCCCTTACTTCATTAAGTGGTGCACCATAAGGCCGGCCCTCACTGAAAAAGTCCTTTACTCTGAAAAGGGGCCATTCAACTTAACTGTGCTACAAATGCCAAACCTGTCTTTCCTACCGATCCATCGCCTACACACTTTAATAGCCTACAATTGTAATGTCAAGACCCTGAACTGAAAGCCAGGTTGCCACCTTTCAACATTTGGAGGAGAGACTTCGGCCTGAGGGCAACACCATCAGCTGAACCGCAGGACTCTGATTTGGTTTCTAAGCCACACAGTAGGTTAGATCCAATGCAGCCTTGCCAATCCTATTCTTCAGCTCAGGGGTCTCTAAAGTAGACTCCAGATGCCATGGAGTAGTTTTCTCCTTGTTAGACATGGCTGGGTCCGGTGTGATGAGTTGCCTCAATCTGGGAACTGCTGTACAGCTGAGGAAAACACGACACGTGCACCAGCAGTTGGTCCATTCTAATGCCAGGACAGTGAGTTTTGATACTCTTTAAGAAGGACTGCAGTTTGTCTACAATTGTCCCTGTACAGTCATTATAAAACCTCCCTCCAATGCACAATACATCCCACTCACTCGAGTTAGCAAGCATCCAAACTCCTACTCTGTTCCCAGAAACTGTGGATAAGACAGCAAAGGAAGAAATAAAAACTGAGCTGCTGTGGTAATATGAAAAACAAAACTGGAAGGGGCCAGGACACAGAAGGTAGAAGCTGCTGTTCCCCAAAGAGAGAACTCAGCAACCCCACATTTCTGGAAACTAGTGCAGCTCAACAATAAGTACGCCCATTCACAGTACACTACATAGGTGCTCAGGAGGACAGGTTCTGCTCTGGATTTCTACAAACAATGTTGAAGATGGGAGCAGACAACTGGAAGAATATTTGACAATATGTGACTATATGAATGGCAATTCATTTCTATAAAGACAGTGAAGATTATCCAGGGTAAGAGTGGTGTTCATACATTTAAGAAAAGCGCTTTAAGAAATGCTGGCTAAGCAGAGGGATTAATTATCACAACCCTGAAGAATGAATTAGGCATTTGGGGGTTTTGTTGTTGTTAAGCACTTAGCTTTTAGAAAAACTATGTGACAGAAGAAATGTAATCTGTCAAAACACACCAGAAGAAAGGAGACTGCCAGAAGCCAGGCCACAGCCTGGCAGAGGGGTCTGTGCTGCTCACTGAACTCTTGCAGAAAGAGAGAGAAAGAGGTGTCAGCCTCACACACAAGCTGGCATCAAGTAGCCTGGCCTTGATAGGCTGCAGCGTCTTTAGCCCCGGCTCTGTACCCTGTGGAGCTCACTCTCCAGCACTGGAGTTGTGCCACTGAAGAAGAAAACATAAGACAGAAGGAAACAAGAGCATCCTGTTGCCAAATCCAATGGTGGCTGCTCATAATTGCTTCTTTAACTTACATTAAACCCTGGTAAATGTATCCATCAAGACACAAGAGAGCTAGCGATAAGCAGAAGAGGTTCACAGAGGTATGCAAAGGAAAGCGGGCCAACCCGAGTCCTCTGCTTAGTCATCAGAAGCCAGCCAGCGGCTACTCTCCCTGCTGCCAGCTCTCAGCACCCGGCAGGGCCACGGCCATTCGCTTCCCTGACACCTTTCCGACTGTTCCCCTAAGTCTGGCAGGAAGAAGCCAGTGGTCAGAATGCCCACCCTTCTATCACAGGCTTCTTTCCCACCAACTGTGTAGGACTGATAAGTTAGAGGAGGCCCCGGTGACTAGAAATGAATGAAGCTCACCCCATCTTTACATGCCATCAGTAACCTGAATGGGTCTGGGAGTTCTCAGCTATTAACTGAGAGAACCCAGAAACCCACCTAAAACTAAGTACTACTGGTCAAAACAAACAAACATATAAACAAACAAAAACAAGAAACAAACAAACACCAATAAAACGACTTCTAAGGGCATTCTGCTATACTCATAGATGAGTGCCTTATACAGTCAGCATCAGAGAAGCTTCTTCCTTCAGCAGATGGGAACTAATACCCACAACCAGACATTATGCACAGAGATCTTGGAATACACAGTTCTAAATGGAATTTTTCTATCTAATCCCTCTCCTCTGAGTTCGGGGAACCTCACAGAAGAGGAGAAGGAAAAAAATTTAAGAGCCAGAGGGGACAGAGAACACAGGAGAGCAAGGCTCATATGAACTCAGAGATGAAGCAGCACACACAGGCCAACACGGGTCTGCACCAGGTCCTCTGCATAGATGTTACAGCTTTTGGTTTAGTGTTTCTATGGGATTCCCGTGTGTGTGAACAAGTGGGTCTCTGATTCTCGTGCCTTCTCTTGGGACTCTCTCCTTTGTTGGTTTGCCTTATCCAACTTCAATGTGATGGCTTTTATTTTATTTTATTTTGTTATGTTTGGTTGTCATCTCTTAGAAGCCTGTTCTTTTCTAATGAGAGACAGAAAAGGCATGGATCTGGATGGGAGAGGAGGTAGGAAGGAACTGTGGGGAACGGAGGGAGGGGAAACTAATCAGGTTATATAGTATGAGGGAAAAAAAATCTTTTTTGTTTGTTTGTTTTTTGAGACAGGGTTTCTCTGTGTAGTTTTGATGACTGTCCTGGATCTCGCTCTGTAGACCAGCCTGACCTCGAACTCACAGAGATCCACCGGGCTCCGCCTCTGAAGTGCTGAGATTAAAGGAGGGCACCACTGCTGCCCAGCCCAAAAAAAATCTATTTTTAATAACAGGGGAAGAAAAAAAAAGAGAGAGAAAATTCAGTTTAAAATAAGCCACTGGAAAAAGAAACTATTCAATTGACTTAATCTAGACAGACTAACAAATCCAGCAAACTAACATTTTGACAGTGTATCAGAGAATCAGTCACCAGCATTCTGCTCAAAGCCCTCAGACTGGTGAAAAAATCAGTCCCTGGCAGAGTTAAGAACCAAGTCACACACATGATCTGAACAGAAGACACACAGAGTGACAAGCACACAGTGGGAAACCCAGCAAACTCCTCAAGTGTCAGGTGCTATCAGTTCAGTAATGACACTTTCACACAAAACATGGTAACTGAGTTAGGACTATTTCCTGTTTCTGGATTTTTCAGTTTTATCCCCCTGTTAACAAACTGTAAAGTATTTGCTTACTGAGCAATAGTAATTTACTGGTCACACAGGCCTAGTTCCCCTTTTACTGTTTCTTTCATTTTTCAATTAAATCTAATTAGAAGACTTTATTCAACGGAACAGGTAAGGATGTGCACAAAACACACCTGCAGGAGACGATTCCATCACCACCTCTTGTTCTGGATGGGGTGGGAGAAGGACAGACTCCAAGGAAGAAGAGGAACGAGGTTTAAGAAAAGCCCACAGATGGAGAGCTTCACACAGTTGTTAGGTACCGCAGGAAATAAGCCTCATAAGTCTCACTGCAGACATCTGTCTCAGGGGAAGAGCCCTTACCTTAAGAAGAAACATCTCTGCAGGGAGCTAGGAATGGGGACCCATTTTCTAAAGTCAATCCCTTTGCCATTTATGCTGGCAATGTAAGGTAAGAGATACACAATGTAACATTTTCTACAACTCACATTCTTTCAGTTGGGAGTCAACCTATGTGTGTTTTCATTTCTTGCTGATTCCTTTGACACTGAAATTTTAGGAATCTGTATATCATATACAAATCTTAACAACAAAATCTATAATTTTACCTTCAGTAGAAATTCCTGTAGCTCTTGGTAGGTTTTTGTTACTGTTGTGACTGAAAGGTCAGACCAATTTACCTGATTTAAGAAAACACACATATTGTATGGTTATTGCTTAGACAGGAACTGGCTAGGGAAAAAGCCATGTGTAAAATAAAAGGCCTTACTTAAAAATTTAAGATTAGCAATTAGAAATATAAAGTTCATCCAGCATTATCACAGCTTCTATAAATGTACACTGACATTCTACTGAAAAAAGTTTTCCAATAATTTCTTTTAAATTGCACTTTTAAAAAAGCAGTTAAAACGTAACTATATTTTAGTAATTTTCAGGAACGTTCTGCTTTTCTGGTTAAGTACAAAAATGATACAATGACAGGGTAAAGCCAAAAGATAAAATCCTGTCCCTGATGCTCACTAATGCACACTTCCAGGAGAAACAATCAATGCAGACTGTCCCTCTTCGGTACCATTTTACAGTTGAGGGAGATTTATCTTCTGAAAAGATATCGCTTTGATTCCAGATGTTTTAAATCCTAGCAAGATGCTTTATCAAGTCTGATTACCTCCATTTTCATATGAAGAAAATGAGCAAGTGTGACGAATGAACACAGGATCTAAGACTGGGCTTGGTTGTGCTGGCTCCTGGACACTAAGAATTCTGCGGGCTTTAATTTCTACTGTACAACTGTTTTGACTTAAGCAACTACCTGAGATATGCTAATATCTAAGTCTTACCATTAATCATATCACAATTAGATAATGCATACAAAATTTCACCTAGCAACCCTGTTTATTGGCTGGTACATTTCTTAAATGATGATCACCTACATGGGTATGTAGATACCAGGGTAGACATGACAACTGAGTCTGAGTTCAGTCTCATGTCAGAGTCATATAAAGCCCAGAAAACATGCAAGAGTTTCTACCAGTCACCATTACTTCAAAGACTGGGACTTGGACCTGAAACAAGAGTAGCTGGGTGTTAAGAAGGCTCTCTAGAGAGGGAGCATTTGAGCCAGATGTTAGCTGTGCTTTGGTCCAGGGTAAGGAGAAAAGTCTTACAGAAAAGTTGTGCACTCCAACAACTAAAGGAGAAGCCAGCATGCAGAGTTTCAAGGGCAAAGAGCCAAATATGCCAAAAGTGAGACAAATGGAAATTGGAAATGGAAAACACAAAGTCAAGGATTTTTCTCCTTCAAAGTAGAAGTTAAAGTTTTAAAATCTATTCAACAAATGTACTGAGCAAGGGAGACACTGTAGGATGGCAGGAGATGAGGATGGGTGCTTCCAGAAGATGATCTACTCAAGGATGGGCAGGAGCTGAGTGGTAGCCGTCTGCAGAGGAAAGAGAAAACATTCTACCAGAGGACTAGAAGAGTCTTCAGGAAAGAGGGACAGCCAGAACGTGGTAAGCAGTGCCTTCTTCAGTGGGAAGACCTGAGTGAAACTGCAGAGAACCCTGGCTTCACTCCATGGAGCTGCAGAGTACGTGAGAGCCGATCTCAGAAGGTTCCACAGTGAAGCTGCAGCCCAGAGGGAAGCAGGTGGAAAGTCTGACCCTGGCAGTAACAGAATCTGACCGGACCCAGGGTTCACAGCCAACAAGATGACAAAGCCACAAAGCAGGGATGAGAAACTCTACGGGGAACAGGGAAGCGGGGTGATGATGCCAGGGCAGAGAAGGGCAGTGGTCTGCAAATACTTGTGAAAATATTTGCTTTTACTTTTTAAAGATACACCTTACAGCTTTAATAGTCCTCCCCAAGTCTAAGGTTCTTATTTTTAAAAACTACCGTATCTCTCTACCTGCCTGCCTGCCGATCTTTTGAATTTAAAGTCATAAACTTGCTAGCAGTTAGTTTTTCTAACTTATTGTGGCAAACGGTGCATCCTTTGGGGGTGAGCATAGCTTACTTTGAAAGTGTACTCCCAATATTTGTCAGCCCTCTTTCTCTGGACTCCTTTCAACATTATCTTCTCAATGTGTACAGCTGAAAGAAAAAAAACACACATTCTGACTGTGTTAGAGATCACACGCATGTTCAGTTAACATAAAGTAGTCCTGTAACTTGACAAAGGCCAGGAATCAAGCTACTTACTTAAGCTTCACCACTGGCCTGAACTCACGAAACAAACAGATACACACCAATGCGTCACATATCCATGAGTGGATGTTTCCTATGTATGTTAAGACACTGAATGCCCAAGAATGTCAAACAGTCAACAACAAAAACAAACAAAATACCCAAAGACATTTCACTGAAGATTTTTCTCTAAAGGGTAATAATGAAAATTCTTATTCACATTATCACAATACAGTACTTTGGGATCAACTAAATATGTATGGCTTGTTCAATTATTTATATATAATAGGAATAAATTAGAAAACATCTAGTTTCTTGTCTTTTATTTGTATAAGTGTTTTGCCTGCATATATGTATGTGTACCACAAGCATGCCTGGTGCCCACAGAGGCCAGAGGGGATTTTGTATATCCTGGAACTGGTAAAATGTACTATAAACTGAGCACTGTAAGGAACAAGGAAGAGTTACTACAGAGATGGAACAGTGGACACAGGTGACAGTGAACATGAAAATAAACAGTCTGTTCACAAACTCAGTACCCATGCAGCCCCCAGCCACTCCCTTTATAGCTCCTTCAGTAAACTGTCATCGTAGAAAATAAAACAAGTGGGGGTGTGATCTAAAAAGGCCACTCACAAAGTACAGCACAAGGACCTGAAGACAACAGACAGACCCGGGAAACAATCCTTATGGATGCTGAGGCTGCGGCGTCAGAAGCTGACAAGAATAAACTTGGTAATGGTGGCAGAGAAGAGGCTGGGAAGGGGATGCACTGGAGGTGGGGTGGGGACGGGACACTGACGGATTCAGGGAGTGATGACAAAGGGACAGGGAGGTTCGCTGTGCTTCAGGAGGAGGTGAGCAAGCAGAGAGCGTGAGGTACAAATCAGAAGCGCAGCAGGAACGCATTCAGAATGAGCAGGGAGAGCAGTAACAGCACTCCGTCCAACTTTCAAAACCTGCAATTTGAGGGCCTGCTTCAGGCCAGCCTCTCCTTTGTGCTTCAGAAATATTGAGGGTGAAGGGAGGGAAAAAATTCTCAAATACCAGATGGTAACTCAGACCTGTGTAATGTTACAAAGACCGAGGAGGGATGGAAAGGTCTGTTTCCAAAAACTGCCGTATGAAATCACATAAAGGATGAAGAAAATAAAACCTTCCTGAACTAATCTGTGTTGAGAAACAGAGCAGCCGGGGCTGTGGATGGAGCTGCCCTGGCAGAGTGCCTGTCTAGAAAGTACTAAGTCCTGGGTTTGTTTGATCCCAGAACAGCACAGGCAAAGGCATGTGGACTGTGGACAAGGCCAGCTTGGGTCATTTAGTATGCTGTTTCAAAAAAAGAAGAAACAAGACAAGAACAGAGGCGTGTGTGGTTCCATTTCTGCAAACCGTTGGGTTCTTGGCTTTCTGTCTGTCTGTCTGTCTGTCTCTCTGTATGTGTGTCTGTGTAGGGCAGAGGTCAATGTGGGCTGTCTTCGTTAATCACTGTCCACCTCATTTTGAAATGTTATTTTACTGAACCTGGAGCTCACTGATTCAGCTAAGTGTCTCCATGGTCAGCCAGCTCCCGGGACCCTCTGTCTTCATCTCCCAGCACGAGAATCATAGGCTGTGCCTGGCTTTTTGCATGGGTGCTAGGGATCAGATTTCCAAGTCCTCATGCTTGCAAAACACTTGATCAACTGAGCCATCTACATTCCGAGCTCTTAGTGCTCACTGTTTAGTGGGGGGGACATGACGCTGCTCCTCGATGGCAATGTGGCTTTAGCTTCATCTTGGATTTCAAGTTATACCTGCTGTCACCTCTCTTACCACTCATCAACTAAAACCAGAGCATGTATTACTTATCATGCTTTTAACAGAAATGAAGGACCATACACATTTTCACCTTAAAATTAACTGCTATCATTTTAAATAGTCTTCATTTTTCTCAATTGTTTTTGAGAACAAAACATTATAAAATCAAGTTCTACATCAGGTCACTCCGTGTTCAGTGAGCTGAACTGAAGTAGTTTATAGTTAAAGCTTAGTTGGGGGAGTACTATGATTGTCTTAAACAGAGGTAGTCATTTGATAAACATTCCTTCATAACTAAACAGACTTAGTTCTACCCAAGAACACCACTGCACATCAAAAAGACTGTAACTAAAAGGAAGCATACTGACACAGATTCAGAGTTGTAACTGAGTATGTCTTAAGCATCCTTGGCTCATCTACAACCTACGTACATCGCAGCCCATATTTTGTTTCAAATTTTCTCTTAGTATGGGCTTATGGACTTCGCAAATGCAAAGAAAAAGAGCACTCAAGCTCATTTCTTTTTAGATGAAAATGTGCTTTCATTCCCATATTAATGTGGGATATGAAAATGTGCCATTCCTCTTTAAAACTGCATGGAAAATGGATTTGTGAACAAGTTCTTCATCCTCTTACTATGAACTCCGTTGATTTTCTTTCTTTCTTTTTTTTTAGTAGACACTGACCACGTTCCGTAGATGAAACACTTTACTAAGTACTTAAGGAGTAGGATAAAGTCACTGCCCTCCAGAAACACAGAGAGGTTTAAGAGAGAGCCAAAAAGACAACCGTCTGTGACACAGGCCAGCACACGTGAGAGCACATTCCATGGCTGCAGAGAAAGGAGGCTCCGCAACACTGAAGGTAGAACACTAGGAGCATTGCTTTAGGGCAAAAGTCCAGGGCCAATAATAAACAGGATTTCTCTGAAAAGAAAGGAGTTAAGAATTAAATAGTACTGGGGCTAGTGACGCAGCTCCGTTGACAGAGTGCTCACCTGGCATGTATGAGCCCTGCATTTGCTCCTGAGCACCACATAAACCAGGTCTGGTAGCACAGGCCTGTAATCCTAGCATTTGGGAGATGGAGGCAGAAGGATCAGAAGTTCAGGGCCAGCTTTATTATATAGTAAGTCTGGGGCCACCTTGGGCTATGTGAGACTCTGTCTCAACCAACCAACCAATCAACCAACCATCACCAGCATCAGCAACTGCAACAACAAAACCCTGCCATAAGTTCACAACAACTGAAGCATACCTTCCCGCTGAGCTCTGTGAGGGGCCAAGGTGAGTCCGCCTTGAGGTATTTGGGCTTGTTCTAAGCCAGCCTCATTACTCTGTATATAATCACCACAAGCAGAGTCGTTCTAGAAGAGAAGATGATGTGTTAGTCTCTATCAGAGTACAAATTTCTGAGTCAAGTCCTACCATCTGAATAATGACTGTACTAGTTACCAGTGATCAAACATTAAGGGAGAGAGACACCAAGTTTTAGAGTCACAAGTAGCAGTATCAATGTTCATTGTTATTTAACAGTAATATCGTTTCAAATATTTACTTTCCCAGCTACTTTAACACACAAAATCAAATGCTGCTAATCAGAGTTGCCAGTGGTGTCCATTCTACACCACATGAACCAGAATCAAAAGGACATATAAAATGAACGGTACACTTTATGTTAATTTCCCAAGGTAAGTGCATTGGTACTTTGTATGTTAATCACTATATAAAATTTATTTACTGATTGGTTTTAGTGACAGTCTATCAGGATGCTGTTAGGAAAAAGTATTACCAACAGCACCATTAACACATACCAGATCTTTCTAAGAAGCACTATGTACGGATTATTTACCATCAAAGTCAAGTCACTCAGAAACTATTGGGAGCGCTGACCCTGAGTCCACTCGGCCCATTAGTAGTGAACTACAGGTGTGTGCCTCAGAGACCGAAATGTTTACAATAATAAGCACGCAAGCTTACAGCTCTCCAGAATTAAAGAAGTGTTATGTGTCTGTTGTTGTTATAAGATGCTGGAAAAGCCAAACCCCAGAAAACAGCCCTGTCATTTCTCTGTCCTAACACCTAACCTCATCCTCTCACCCAGAATCTCAAAATACCACTTACATCAAGGTCCCTTGTTTCAAGAGCCAAACACGGTAAACAACACACTGACTTTTTAATTGTGTAAGGAAACAACACAAATAGAGGACCTTCTACTTCCCAAGGATCTCATGTAAGGTATATCATCCTGCTGCCCAATGCCCCAAACCGGTCTGACAATGAGTGTGGGAGTCCAGCTGACAGCTCTACTTATGTGAATAAACTACATTAAGTACTCTTGGGAACTAAGACTTACATCTATCTGCTTTCTAGAAACCCGAGGCACTAGGATTGTTTACAAAGAACCACGTAATGAGGTAAGCACAGATCTCTTCAGTGCCAACATTTGGGCCTCACAGTCTTTACCAACATGCAATATTATTGGTTTTTAACAATAAACTCATATTTATCCTAACTCAGATCATAAAATCATTCTTACAGTCAGCATTTGCCAGAGAGATTTTGGTAATTAAAAATTCAACACTGTTCTACGTACGTTAAAAAATCAGCAGCAATAGAGTGCTAACGATATGGCTCAGTGACAGAGTACCTGCTTAGCATGTGCAAGGTCTTAGGTTTCATCCCCAGCACCATAAAAAACAAACAAAAGCAGAATGAAGCGTTCTAATCTTCTCAAACAGCTATCACTTCAAAGAGCCTTTCAGTTTCAATTACCTCTTCTCCTTTTTATTCCTTACAATTTTATTTTTAATTCCATGTCTGTATGTATGGGTATGTGCACATGAGAACAGGGGCCTGAGGGGGTCAGAGGTAGAAGACATCCCTGGAGCTGAAGTTACAGATGACTTGGGTCCTCTGAAGGAGCAGTATCTACTGTTAACCACTGAACCATCTCTCCACCCTCACTCCTTTTCTTATAGCGGATTATTTTTCTAAGTTGGTTTAAGTTTAAAAGTTATATACTTTCAAATGTAAACAAATGAAAAATATGCAACAGTAAATTTCTACAAAGAAATGCAAATCAGACCCACAATGAGATTCTTTTACATCTACCAAAATGGTTATTGTCTAAAATAGGGGGAGAAGAGTTGGTGAAGATGTGGTATAATCAATGCCACCGAACCAAACACTCTAAAAAGAGTAGGAAGCAAATCTGTAACAAATATCTTAGCATAGTTCATTAACAATACCGCTTCCACAAGCATGATACTCAAACCACAGGAAAGTAGTTTGCTCCCCAACTGAAGTCACAAGTCTAAAAAGTTAATTTTAAGAACAAAAATGTCAGCCATGGTGGCACACGCCTATAATACTAGCTGCACAGGAAGTTGAAGCAGAAGGAGCTTAGTTTCAAGGCCAGCCTGAGCAACTTAGCAAGACTCTGTCTCAAAATAAAGTGAAAAGGGGCCAGAGAGTTTAAGTGCCAGATGGAGGGCTTATGCAGCCCTGCTTAATAAATTAGGACCTAAGTCTATCGACCCATGAAATATCTGCAAATCATTTCTCTTTATCCCCAAGTCTCAGGAGTTCCAACAATACTGTGAAAATCATTCAGATTAAATTTAGAAATGATTTCTATGGTTCACAATGAGCTATGGATGAACATAACTGTGGAGTTTATTAGCACCAGATGTGAAAGGCTGTCATCAGGCTGTCTCCATCTTCACATGTCACACAATATGACATTCAGTGAGGAGGGATGCCATGTAATCTGAGAACTACTGTTTGATGTCACTGTATATATAGGGACAACATTTACCTCCCCATTAAATTCTGGTTCCAACCTTTGTGGAAGAAATAAGCCAAGGAGAAGTTGAGAAGGACTTACTGCCTTTCTGTTCTCCCCGGCAGCCATGGCACAGGAGGCAAGGGTAGTCTTACCTTAGCTCAACCACAGGCAGAGTCTTGAGAACCCACAGCATCTGATAATTGAGCTGCGACCGGGAAATGGACACATCTCAGAGCAGGCATGATATGGACTTCTGCTCGCTATGACTGTGGACTCTCTTCTGGTGGCTTATTAACTACGTCTCAGACGACTCAGCAAGCAGGTGGCAGAACTGCTACTCCAAAGCTTGGGTAAATACACCAACTACTGAAGAGAGTGCCGACGACATAAACCCTGCCAGCACAGGCCACACCAGACAAAGCCACAGCAGCTTCGTTATATGTGCATTCTTCTCAACACAAAACCTGGGGCAACAATGGCAAGCTAGGCAGCAGGACTGGAGGGGAACAGGATGGCAGGAAAACTGTCACAATTATGCACCTTGGGGGACTCTGTGCACTTATTACTAATTTAAAAATTAAAATTGTTGATCTCCTTCCATCGGGTGGAGGGAACGGAATGTGTTAAACTGAACCACTAAGAAAGCTCCAGCACAATAATGCTGATACAGAAGCTTATGGTGACAAGGAAGTGGGAAATCAGGGCAGCAGGTTTTACCCAAGAATTGGCCTTGATGTTTCCCTTGTATAACTCTTCATGCTTCTGCTCCTTCAATCTAAATCCTGTCAGCTATTAAGATGACAGGTGCACTGGTGAAATACACTCTACCCTGGACACAAGACGACAAAGACACAGGAAACCAACAGGTAGTGAGTTCTCTGCTGTACCAGGAACGAGGAACACGGACCAAGGTTGCTTCGCTCCGGTGTCCATTTGATCCCCACAGCAAGATGTTCCAGGGTGAGGTGACAAGAACAATCTTAGGAGTACAAAAGGACCTAGACACGCACACATCCCCTCCCTAGTCCACACCTACGTTCCAACTTTATCTTCCCAACCTTACCCCAGGAGAGAGGAGAATGCAGAAGAAGCCCAAGGAGTCCTAAGTAGGAAGCAAACTAAACTCAGAGCATTGGCAGCACAGGTACCACCAGGCCTTCAAGGCCCCACAGCAGAGCCAACAGCTCCCTGCCACTTCAGTCCAGAGGAGGTCTTGGAATCATGTAGACATTTAAGCTTATAAATTTAAGGGGGCCTTGACCAGGATACACAGACAGTTAAGTGTGTACAGTATGGGGAAATTGTATTAGGATTGGACACTTAAGCACACCTGTGAGAACAGTCACTCCCAAACAAGGGAAACAAACCATTTCCCTAAAGCAACAGCTTTTCTGTTCACCACTGCACTGAGAACCTCATTTCAGGTGGGCTTGTTCTCAAGCAGTACTTTGGTTCACACAGCCACACTTTCCCCTCCAGGACCATTTAAAACAAAAATCTATTTTGTTATAGAAAACTATCCCAATAAAAATCCCACATGACTTCCCAGAGTGCTCATTTTAGTGACCAAAGTCAAGTTTTTCGCTGTCTAAGCACAAGCATTCCCCATCTCGGCCCCTCTACCACTCATATACACACCACAGCTGGAGACCCAACACTGTGGAGACTCTATACAGTCAAGCACCCAAACAGTAAGACAAGTTCAGAACTAGGACCTCTCCTACTAGTGAACCACCACTTCCAGGGCTGTCTCCTTTGTGCATCAATACAAATAAGACCAAAAAAAAAAAAAAAAAATCACTGTTCAATGCAGTGAACAGTCTTAAAGCAATACTTTAATAGCTATATTTGAAAGCAAAGCTTAAGAAATTATGACTGAGCAGATTATGATACAATACTGACAAAAAAAATAAATAAAAAACGGAAAATTTAAAGACCTAGCAAGGAAGGTCAATTATATGAGCTTAAAATAATATAAGAATTCTAGAAGTACCCAAACTCCAAGAAAATATATGTCCCAGTGGAATTCTGAATTGGCAGACTCTCAGAAGACTGGTAATCCAAGAACACCACAGGAATGGAGACAGCATGAACCCTGACTTGAACGAAAGGCAGGATGTGTGAACAGAGAATGGGCAGCTGGGACTTTAGTTAAGGGCCTATTAAAGCCCAGG
>CABHPQ010171676.1:0-19047 GCA_902168405.1 Peromyscus aztecus | reverse complement strand
CACATTCAAGTCAATTCTACGTGCAGTACATTCTATGAAAAACACTGCTGAAAAAGTATCTTCTGCACAAGCAGGGGATTATCAGATTTGCTTCTAAAGGACCATAAATCTCCAATGATTTTAAGAAAGCCCCCATGCACTCATTATGAGAGTCCTTAGAAGACAAAATGAAAAGATGCGTCCACACCTAAGTGCTCAGACACCACATTAAGCAACGTTGATGAAATTATGCCAAGTACTGTAGTGCAAATTCTTTATTAAATCCACCCACAGAATAGACCTTCACTGAAAAAATATTCCTGCCAGCTCCTACAGTCTAGGAGGGAACACATTTCCCCCTCAGGATTAAAAAGGTTTCCATCTGGGTGAGCCCCATTAAAAAGTGTCAGCATGATAAATGCTGTTTAAGTTAAAGGGGGGTTTATACAAAAAGGACCTAAGCATATGACAATAGAACCTGTGATAACCTTTCTAGTCAGCCTTCGAGCTCAGTATGGAGCCTTTCTCCTTTGGTAGCTGTGCAGGGCATATGGACGATCCAAAGAATTCCCACACAGCCATTTGATTGGTAGAGACACACACTGCCATATCCACACCCAACAATTCTGCCTTCCTCGAGGTCACCAGGGAAGCTGAACCTTGTTAGAAACTGTCTCCAGATTCTACAATACACTGTTGTCCTCAAGGGCAGCGCGTCCTAGAACAAAGGCCAGCTCAGATTCCATTTGTCCCAGTCACAGATGCCTCGAAAGGCTCAGAGCAGAGCGTCTGGGAAGAGCTTGCCCCACAAGCTCCCCAGGCCTGGCCTTGGTTTTTCTCTTTCATTCTGTACAAACCAGAGAGAAGTGCCATTGTCCTTCTGACAAATGTGACACCCCCAGCACCCTACTCTAAGTCACAGCACCAGGCAGAAGAACTTTCCACGAATCTCCTGTCAGTATGGAGACCACTCTTCACTCTTTCCCTGTCCTGACACTGGACACTCAAGAAACAAATGGACCATGAGCAGAGGTTGACACTTGAGTCCTTGTTCAGCCAAAGCCTTTATTTTACTTTATTCTGTTTTCCTTCCTTCCTTCCTTTCCTTCCTTTCCTTTCCTTCCTTCCTCCCTCCCTCCCTCCCTCCCTCCCTTCCTTCCTTCCTTTTCTTGGCAGTGCCTCATGAATCCCAGGCTGGCCTTGAACTCACTATGTTGCCAAGAAGGATCTTGAACTTTGAATCTTCTCGCTGCCACCTCTCAAGTGCTGGGATTCCAGGCATGGATAACCATATCTGCTTTTAAGCAGTGATGCGGCTTGAAGCCAGGGCTTCATGCGTGCTACACATGCTCTCTACCCCTGAGTTACAGCTACTGAGCAATGCTGAGTGCTTCCAAGGAAGATACTCTTAAGCTTTGACTGTTTAGAGGTATCAGCATCATTTATGTTTACTGTGGCATTATTCACAGTAGCCAAGATAGGAAACCAGTCCATATTCCCATCAAGAGAGGAAAGGATAAAGAAGATGCATCATATACACACAAGAAGAATAAAATAATGTCCCCTGCAGGAAAAGGGATTGAACTGGAAGTCATCATGCTAAGTGAAATAAATGTCACATTTTCTTTTATATGCAGAATCAATCTCTCTCTTTCTTCGCCCTCCCCCTTTCTCCCTGCCCCCACAGGCATACACACATGTGGAACTAGAAGAGGGACTGTTTGGGAGAGAAACGGGAATGAGGGAGGGTAATGGGGAACAAATATGAACAAAGAAGATGATTATACAAGCATGTTTCATATCATGATGAAACCCATTAATTTATATGCTAAATAGCATATTTTATATGTAGGCCCCACTATATGTAGACCTCTATGTAGGTCTTGGGGATTGAACTCGGGTTGTTGGACCCATCTCACTGGCCCTTACAAACAATATTTCAAGGCTTTGACTGTTAAAATTTTGGACATTAAGACTGTAATACTCACTTCTTAGCTTTTTTTTTTTTAAACATACTTTATAAAGGTACTTGAAAAGCATTTTAAGTCTCTGGTATATGATAGGGGGAAAAGGTTCATGTTATATTTATTTTATCCACCCCCCTCACTAAACATACATGTCTTTTTACATCCTCAGAGATGACCTAATTTGTTACCTCAGAGTTCAAAGATGCCATTTGTAGTGGGGATGTGAATTCCGATTACACAGCATTATATAACATTCTGAACCATTTTAAAATTCACTAAAAGGGTAAAAGAGGCTGTGAGCTCTATCAGAGGTCCAATCTCATGGGGCTCTCCAAGTCTCTTTTATAGATCATTTAGAAAGATTAAAAGAATCCTCCCTTGCCCAGTCAGTCAAAGATCCATTAAACATGAAAGAGACCCTCTGGTTATGGATTCCCATCTCACCACAAAGTGGAAGGGTGGCTATTTCCTTTCCACTTGTTTTAATGTTTATTACCTCACTTCATTGGTGAACGATGAAATGTAGGAACCATATATAAAGATGGGAAGGGCCGCCCCATTGCTCCCTTGGGTATGGTGATGGACAAAATCATGTCTGCCCTTTTCCAAATGTTAATGATAAAAACGACTAAGGTGTTGAAGGGAAAGGAACAGTGGACAAGACAGAGCCACCATGGCAGGTGGGACAGGAGTCCAGAGATTAAGGGAGTGAGTAAAAATGCCAGGAGTAAATAGCCATAGGGACGAGGAAATCAGCACATACAGTCAAATGAAATCTACATGTCATTACTGAATCCCTGTCTGCTAAGAGACGGAAAAATATGACCTATATATTTTGGATTAGTTGAATACAATGTCTCTGCAATGGGAAAGAAGGTATTTTCTTTGTCCATATAACTGGCATGTGGAACCTAACTACCCAGGTTATCAGGTTCCCTTCTTAGAAATCAGCTAGCTAGGACAAGTCAAATTGCATTTTGTGGAGGTCTCTTAAATCGGCGCCTGTATCAATAATGTTCACAAAATCTGCCTGTTCATAAATCCTAATGACAAAATCTCAACTTGAGCCATGGAGGTTCTGTTCATATAGGATACAGCTAAAACGTACCCCTTCCAGAAAAATCCATTCAATTGGGAATGCTATTGCTCGACAGTAAGGCAGAACGAAACAAGAGCATAAGCTGGGCTCAGAAAGCTGAAGCTCTTTCCCGTCTTGCCCTGCGTTGAAGAGCTCACCAACCTCTGCAGAGAGGGTTAACACATCTGCACAGAGGCCAGGTAAGGACACTTGGACAGCTTCAAACAGCACTGATGGGGTGAAACTTGGATAGGAAAAAACACCTCTCTATCTGGTTTCTCTCATTCAGATCTTATTTCTTCTCAACCAAATTTTATAAAGCATCCTTACGAAAGAAAACAAAACCGAGGGTCATCATGGAATAATGGTTGAGTAACTCAAGGTTTCTCTCTTAGGAGATGTACTTTGATTAGGTGGAAAAGCTACTAAGAAAACGATAAGAAAAAGCAGCCTAGCACAAACCAATAACAACTTTAATAAGGCCAAGTTTCCTGAGAGGTTGGAAAATGGTTGGCAGTTTCGCAGGTATTTTTCCTGCAGTCCAAATGACATCATGGTTAAAAGTTAGAAATTGAGCCACTTTAGTCCATTTGGTACCACATATTGTTTTGGTTGAACATCAGTTAGCTTTCTATTTTTACTGGGAGTGATGTCATCACTGTTTTTAGGATCCAGTCTCTGGTTCTGTCGTCTGTGGAACCCAACACACGATCATGCTTTTTAACGTCTTCTTCTAAAGCTGTAAGCACATGCGTACATGGCAGAGAATGCGCTCATCAGCAAATACTCCATGATATTCTGAAATGTATTTTCGATTGAAAGTCTAAAACAGAAGCTAGCCTGGTACCAGCACACACCGGTAAATCCCAGAGCTTGGGAGACTGAGGTAGGGGGCTCAGTCCAGGAGTTCAAAGCCAGGCAAAAAAATCTAAAATGGGCTTTAGTTACTAAAAAAAAAAAAAGGTATTTGGTGCATTACTAGGTAGCAAAATGAATAACTTTGTAATACATAGATTTACCCTAGAAGTACTAATATTCTTAAGAACAGGTTAATATCTGAGTTCTACTCAATCTTTACCCCTGGAAACTGATCTATAGCTCACAGGGAAATTAATAACTGAATTTTCAACAGAGGTGATATGACACAGAAGCTGAGCTAAGTTCCTATTGACTAATTTATACAAATAATTAATGTGGTAATAATTTATGTAAATTATGCAAAAGCTTGTTCATTATAAAAGTGAACAGAAAAGAAAAACAAGACAAGCCCCAGAAATTTTCTTTCCCCCATTTACTCCCTTCCTTCAAACACCAGGCAACAGAGCCTCCTCCCCATACAGAATAATGGTTTTAGGGTAATGCATATAGTCACCTGGGGGGTCTTTGCCAATTCCACCCCACAGGCCCCACACTTCAGGACACAGAACTCACAGCCTCTCAAGGCATTGGGCAGGATCCAGGTATCAGTAGTTTCAGAAACTTCTAGACATACATGGAGAGTTGCGGTTGAGGTCACAACAGTTGAGTTCAGAGATATCTAGCATCTATCTACTCATCAAGAAGCTGGGGGTACCCTCCACCCTCATTACCATCTGCTCCACTAGCTGAGAGGTACCCCAAGGTCCCTGGTGTGGAATTTAGCAGAACACTATGCTATGTGAATATGTGCACAATATCATCATCACTGTCGCTGACACACGGTTGATTTGCTATGTAATTATCAACTACTCCATTGGCCAGGTGACAGCATTAGGTTTCTCTAAGTGAAGAATTGGTTTTCGTATACTCCTACATCATCGAAGACATCACCCTGCCCCCCCCCCAACAAAGCCTTGGCTTTCCTCTATATTTTGCAAGCCTATTTCTCCTACTTGACAAACTTAAAAGTCATTAGAGTCTGCCTTACCTCCACAATGCTTTTTAGATCTTGCACGTAGGTCCTCTCCGTCTCCAGGATTTCCTGTACCACTCTATCCACATAGAGGAGCTTGGGGCTGGTGTCCGAGTCTGCATTGGGCTGGGATGCCCCATTTGTGTCCACTCTCCATGGGGTCCTGGGCTGCCTCTCGCTGACCCCATCCATGTTCTGTGGCCCGGAAGAGTTGTCCCGCTGCAGCTCGCTGCTGGAAAATGGCCGTGCTGGAACCAGCTCCAGCTTTATGGCCCCAGCTTCCTTATCCTGGTGAAATAAGCCCAAGTGGCTATTTGAAACCAAAGTCATCCTGCTGCCAAAGGAACCATGGCTGTCCCTGGAGGAGGCCGAGGATGAGGTGGAGCCAAAGCTGATGGGCCGGTCACTGTCCGAAAGCTCCATGGTCTTTGGTTCTGGGGACCGGGAAGGTTCAGCTGTGGTCTTGGGATCAGGAACTTGAGTTACAGCTGATGGCGCTTCAAGTTGCCACCGGTGATGCCCGTCTGCTTCCAACGCAGAAAGATAGAAAAGACAGAAGAAAGGTCAGTGAGCATCCTCTGAACAGAAGGAGGGAAGGAGGTCAAAACCCACCTCAGGTGTAGGGCATCATCAACAAGAGGCGGCAAGTTAGCCCAGAAAGGCAGACTGAGATAGATGAGGATGAATACCACAGAGCATCCTCCGAGCCAGCTGGAAATGCAGTCTTAGGCTCTGCCCCAGGCCTCCTGACCTTGATTATGCAACTCAACAGATCACCGAACGAGCCAGGCTACCCTAAACTGTGAGATGCAGGACATCCATTGGGTGCTATTTCTAAATGGGACGACCACCTGCACTGACTCACACATGCAGATGAGTCCAGATTTACTGACTTAAAGGCTCAGCGGTCAGGGCGCAAAGAACAGGCAACTTTAATCAACACCACGGATGGTTCTTATGTGCTGAGAAAGGAGACTGATTCTTCCAGCAGCTTGAGGAACACTGTTTTAGATTTTAAGTCTTCCACCACAATTGTACCATTTTTAAGCAAGGGGTCTGGAGCATGGCGACTCGGTTTAAGTGATACTGACCCACGCACATTTCATTCACACACGGCACTGAACATAGAACTGCGTGGGCTCTCTTTTTTTTTCCCCCTAATAGCGGGGCACAAAAACCAAACTGAAATAATAAGACCCACATCCTACCTCAAACTGATCTTTCCTTTTAGCCTTTGCCTAAAAGGCCCTTCTTAAAAACTGGCACGCCAGGCCTGCGGGATGGCTCAGCTGGTAAAGACAGTTCACACAAAGCTTGACCACCTGACTTTGATCCCCAGGATCACAAGAGAGAGGGAGAGAGCTGACTCCTGTGAGCTGTCCCACATTTCCAGCCGGCCCAGGAGATAGATGCCTTCAAAATGCTTATGTGGTAACTTTTTTCTATAACGCCCATTCGCCCATATTCTCTCTCTCTCTCAAACAAATAAATACATTTATGCTCTAAGAAACCTGCCTGCCTAACACAGACAAACATGGCTTTTGTAGTATCTACTAAGTCGCAGCATCCAAGAGCTACTGGAGTAGCTCTGGCAGTCCATACGCCAGGCCATGAAACAACAGTTTTAAATTAGGAACTCGATGAGGAGAGACGTGACGCCCCGCTGGGTTGTTAGCATTTATGAGAAAGCACAAGGTGAGACCTTCTGCCAAGTGGAGAGGTGACCATATACACAGGAGAGAATTATCCTGGCTTCCAAAAGGCCGTACCCGAACTTAAACTCACCAAAATCGTTCTCATGGGACATGTAAGAATCCAAATCTTTTCAGCTGTCAAGGCAGGATCAACATCCCCCCCCTCCACCCCATAATAATGAGATTGTACCTTATGATAAGGGATTTGATTAATGATGAAATTGTCTTCATCTTAGCAGGTCACCTCACTACCAAAATCCATGTTTAGAGGTTTTATTTGAAACGGGGTGGGGGGGGGGTAGGGGGATGGATTATGCTGGAAAGGTTATAATATGACAGAGGTTTTAAGAATATAGATTCATGCCCCCCCCCCCCACAAAGTTTCCCTGTGTAGCACTGGTGGCTGTCCTGGAACTCACTCTATAGACCAGGCTGGCCTCAAACTTAGAGATCCACCTGCCTCTGCCTCCTGAGTGCTGGGGTTAAAGGTGGGTGCCACCACCTGTGGTCATTTTTGATAGGAACGTGAACTTGTTCTGACTTTATAATACACATCCAACAGCTGGTATCAATATTTTTAAACTGTAAGTCCTTCAGATCCCCATCATTTTCCTAGGCTATATGCACAGAAAATATTAGTGCCAATCTATGAAACAAATGTTGGAATTGTGAATATAACGTGAAGGCCTTCACTTTTGTTGACAACAAGAAATGGTAAGAAACACATAGGGCCAGGCGGTGGTGGCGCATGCCTTTAATCCCAGCACTCAGGAGGCAGAGCCAGGCGGATCTCTGTGAGTTCGAGGCCAGCCTAGGCTACCAAGTGAGTTCCAGGAAAGGCGCAAAGCTACACAGAGAAACCTTGTCTCGGAAAACCAAAAAAAAAAAGAAACACATAGGAAGCAAACACACTCAGTAAGACTGCCACCACATGGTATGAGTTTGCTACGGATTTTTAGAGCTTTTGGAATATGCTTTCTGCTTGCTCTATAACAACTTTATAGCCTATAAAACATGGATTGGTTTGTAGTTAAAATGCACTTGACCTAAAAAGCTTGATTCGACTTGAGTGTGGCGAAGATCCAAGAAGTGGCCATGCATTCAGACCTGCTTGTTGCAGAACGCACTTGCCAAAGCTCAGAACTGCTGTTAAGAAAATCTAGAACGTGACAGGCTGGGGAGATGGCTCAGGGGACATAAGCACTGAGAGTGTGAGGGTCTGAGTTCGAGCCACTGAACCCACACAAAGCTCAACACAGCAGTGTGTGTCTGTATCCCTGAAGCTCCTAGAGCTCTCGAGATGGAAGGCAGAGGCAGAAGAATCTATTGCAAGTTTGCAGGACATCTAGCCTGGCCTGTGCAGACAGACAGAGAGACAGAGAGATAGACAGACAGACAGACACACACACACACAGGTGCATGCACACATGCACACACACATGCACACATACACAGAGAAAGGGAGGGGAAGGGGGGAGAGAGAGAGGGGGAGAGAAGGGGGTGGGAGAGAGAGACCTGAATACTTAAAAAGCAGATGCAGTCAGGTTTCTTTCAGTGGCATCCACCATAATTGTGACCCTGATTTTGATCCCACTACAGGGAATGGGCACTCTCTTGGGAAAGAAGGGTCCTTTAAGATCCCAAAGGTCCAGCGAGGCTATGATTTAGGATCAACATAGGTTGGATATGCTCACTACCCAAGGCCAGGACACCTGGAAAGGTCTAGATCGAACAATTGACCCCCAAGGAGGGAGACAGGCTAGTTTCCAGGGCAATCCCCACTTCCTAACCAGGCAAGTGTTAGTCTTATCTCTGGTCTAGGAAATAGTCTTTACCATCATTATAGGACACTTGGCTCTAGATTAACAAGATGAATGACTGCAGAGAGACCCATTTCTTCCTTCCCACTTCTTTTCTCTGTTTACTTTCACTCTAAGCCTGAGAGATTAAGGGAGAGGAATTCGGCTTTAAGAGTCTGAGTTGTGCTGCTACGGAAGGGAACACCTTTAGGGTATTTTCAAAGATAGGCAAAAGTGGAATGTGACAGGGAGTGAAGTTAACAGACAACCCCTTCTGGGAAGCTCCTAAACAGAAACATGAGTGGGCACTGGTCTAAGGATGCCCCTATACCAGGCATTGGAGCCCCTGGGACCAGCCTATTCTGTAAATGCCAGTTAGATACCTTATAAAACAGAATAGTGCAGACATTTGGTGCCTGTAGTATTCAGCCAAGCTTATTTGGCTAAATATCTTCCAAAACTACCAAAGACAGAAATAAGACATTTAAAATCAGGCCATATGATAGCATGTGATGTGAGGCTACCCTTGTTAATGAGTAACATTTTTTATGTTGACTCATGGCTTAGAAGGTAATTACAGTTTTCTCATAAGACAACATGCCTCATAAGAACTGTCTAGTCTTGCTCTCACCTCCCTCAAAATAATTGGAGATTTTTACCATCTGGACTCTTCTTTCTAATGAAAATCTCCGATGATTAATATTCATAAAATTGTGCTGCTCAACATAGTAGTTGCTAGCTATGTGGGACCACTGAGCACTGGAGATGGTCCAGAATTGAGGTGGGCAGTATGTGTAGAATTCAGGCTAGATTTAAATGACAATATGAGACAAAATTATCAAATATCTCATTAACAATTTCATCTTGATTATCTGTAGAAATGATATTTTAGGATAGTGAGATCATTTTAATATCTTATTAAAATTTTACCAATTTTGTCTTATCTTTTAAAATGTCAATACTAGCAAATTTTAAACTCTATGTACAGCTTGTGTATATTTTTATTAAATAAAGCTTATGTTGAGATCATTAGATAATTACATTAATCTGTAAATTTGGAGCTGGAGAGATGATGGTTCATTGGTTAAGAGCACATACTGCTCTTGCAGAGGACCTGAGTTCAATTCCCAGCACTCATATTGGGTATCAGCTCCAGGGGATCTGATGCCCTCTTCTGGCCACTGTGGGCACCTGCATACATGTACACATACCCGCTCCACAGACACACACATACATATTACTTAAAATTATAATGATGATAAGATTTAAATTTACCTGCTCATCCATTGTTATTTAAATAATAGTGAATGGGATGATGTGGGAAACATCATGTAAAATATTTTTAGGGGTAAGGAAAAGAGAGGGAGAGAGAACTGTTGTATGAAAGTAGAGTGAGAGTCGGGTGACTGATTTTCCACGGCAAACTGAACCAGACAGCAAACTCTGCCAGAAGCCTTTTTATTCTGCTTTAAGTGAAAGATTAACTTTTGTATACCACTCTGCTTTCCTTCCTAGAGCATCATTCTCTTCCTAAACCCCAAGTGAAGGACCAATATTAGACAGTTTTGGAGAACTTCTTCCCAAACATTGGCTCACGGGACCTCATATTTAGATCTTTTGACCGTTACTACTGTGAAACTAGCCAGTTCTACCCACGTGGGGGGTCATGGCCAGACTCAGTTTTGGTGAGCCTGGAGGTAGTTGGGGTAGAAGCAGTTGCAAGGGTCTTGGAGGTTTGCTGATTCTGACAACTAGAAGTACTGGCTAGCCATATCATACCTTTTGTGCAGCATTCTCCATGAAAAGACAGGCTTTCACACATTTTACTTCCAAAGAGTTGTTGTAGGGGAAGCAATCCCATGCCTTGGCTTCTCTTTATTTGCTCTTTAAACTTCTGTTTTAATTTCTTCCTTTGGGAAGGCCGCGGTTGGAATCAAGAGTACTACTTGCTGGCTCTAACTTGTCTTGAGCCAACTGTAATACACAACTTCCCTGAGTTCATTCACCCGGTTTACACGACAAGGTGGGGACTTGAGGATTCCCCAGCCTACAGTTCCCAAGGAGACAGCTCATAAGGCAAGGCTGAGACCCTTCCTACCACAGCGGTAGAGGAGGGATCAGGACACCAACTTCTGTTCACTGCTATTCTTGACATTCAGCACTCCACCCAGTTCCTTGAAAGAACCATTACCAAAATATCTTCATGCCTTCTTAATTATTATATTTTATTAAACACCAGGTTCATGCCACCCCAACTCTCCCATAATGATGACCTATAACCTGGTACTATAACCCAAATAAACCCCCCTTTCCTTAAAAATACATCTACTCTCTTGACAAATTTGAAGCATACAACATAGTATTATTAACTATAGGCCTGTGATGTTCTCATCCATCTTGGATAACTGAGAAGCTAGACCTCTGAATAGTTCACGAGGCATTTGTCTCTCCTCAGCAGCCCCTGGTAACCACCCTTCTGCTCATCTCTTCCGTGAGTTTGATTATTTTGGATTTCGCATGTGAACGGTATCTTGTAGCGTTTGTCCTTTTGTGTCTCATTTATTTCCCTTGGCACAACCCTTCCAGACTTATCCATATTGTCACAAGTGGTAGGACTTCCTTTCTCATGGCTGAGTAGCATTCAATTGTGTGTGTGTGTGTGTGTGTGTGTGTGTGTGTGTGTGTATGTATATATACATATACACATGCATGTACATGGTATTTTCTTTTATCTACATGTAGAAAAATGAAAACAGACTCTTATTATATACTACACACACACACACACACAAAATCCAAAGTAAATAAAACAAAACTTAGATGTAAAACACTAAACCATAACAATTTTAGAACAACCAGAAAAATGCTTGTTGACATGGAACAAGTCTTACTTCCTGGAGCTGCCATGCTGGGACAGCAAGCAGTGAGACATGCTGAGAAGCCCAGCACTGCTCACAAGCCTCTGCTGTTCCAGCCCCAGCCAGCCGCTGGAGTGAGAAACCTTCAGCCCATGCAGCCCTGCCATGCCAGATGACATAACAATCCCATAGAAGCCAAGTCAGAGCCACTTGGCAGAGTGTGTCCCAAATTCTCAGCTCAGAGGAATCCTGATGGGTTATACATGATTATCTATCTCTGTTTCTAACTACTGAGGTTTAGGAGTGATCTGGCTTGCAGCAAGATTACCCAAGCAGATCCACTTTCTATAATACAAATCTTCATCAAATTTGCCCTTAACCTCTCCCATCAAGATCCTCTAAGTTCATGTATTTCATCAAGTTTAAAAGATGTTATAAAAAATGTAAAAATTAACCAACCTCAGAGAGGTACACAGTGTTCATAGTTGACCACGAAACGGAGACTATACTTTCCTGATCTCTAGTCCGTCATTCATTTATTCAGCAGTGATTGATGGAATGATTAGGGTAGAAAGAAACTTAGAGATGAGAAAATAAAGAACACAGCCTAGCTACTTGTCTAGAGCACCTGGTATCTGTACCCAACAGACCTACATTTGTGTGTGTGTGTGTGTGTGTGTGTGTGTGTGTGTGTGTGTGGTATGTGCTGTACTTATGTGTGCATGTATGAATGTATGTGTGCATCTATCCCCCACTATATGTACATACAGAGATCAAAGGATAGAGCAGCAATTAAATCATGGCATGGTATTTTCTTCCAGTCTGAGCATGTGTGTGTTTGCTCTGGTTCAATGTCATTTTAGTTGACCATGACCACTGGTTTCATCCCCTGAAAGTAAAGTAGCTGGACGAGGTGGCTTCCCCAGGCCCTGTACAACCTCCTGCATGTGCCTCCAACCCTGAAGGAACCCGCAGGTCACTAGCTAACACCCACACTGCCCATTCTAACTGCAGCCAGGCATAGGCAACAACTCACAGCTAACCATGTCCTATACGGCACGAATGCCAGGTTGTAGCCAGTAAAGTTTATCACTGACTTTGCCGTCGGCAAACAAAACAAACCACCAACCTCTATTTTTAATTGCGGTTGAAAAATAACCAGCTGCAGATTCGCTTGGAAGTGCATTTTCCTGTAAGCACGCAACTGCTGGACTCAACTAGTCGGTGAACAACAGTCACTGGAACACACTGCTGCCCCCAAACATCTCCACACAGTTGGGAAGGAGGCACAAAGCAAGGGAACATTTTCTCAAGGAAAAAGGAGAGAATTCCAAGGGACTAGCAACAGCACTCGGAGTAAATAAATCATATTAAACACTTTCTTCATGAAAAAAGGAGGAAGGGAAATTGAAATGCCTAGCAATAGAGGTCAGAATAAATAAATCCTCTGGAGGGCACAATGTACAACGATTAAATGTCAGGCTCTCCCGGGTCCTTGAAGGTAGGGGACACTGTATATTGAAAATACATGGCTAAGGAAAGATGACTGGCCTAATAAATGGGAACAATATGATCTCAATTTTGAATTTTAGATACTAACTTACTGCTGCAAAGAGGATATATTGTAAAATATTAGCATGATTTCCCCCAAGTAGAAATGGATCTTCTGCTTATCTAAAAATATCTCTCTTCTTCAACAACTGTGTAGCTTTCAAAATCTGTCCAAATTACTCAAGGAAATTACAACCACAACCCCCCCCCATCTATATCAAATATTTAAACATTTCAAATGAAAACCATTTGATTTTCATATACAATATGTGATAAACTAAAGTCTACATACCCTTAAAAATGTCAACATCACAAGGTTGAGATAATCAGTAAGACAATAAAAAGTTGGATTCCAGTAGGTAATAACATCAAATACAAAGCCAAGCTCCCTCTCCATCCCAGTCATTTCTTAACAAAAATACTTCCTACCAAAAAAAGCACTCAAACGCAAACTCCATTTCCCTAGTCCACTTTGGTTGCCGCGAGACTCTGACTAAGTTGCATCGCTGCAGCTGCGAACTGTGAAGTCTGCAAACATTCATTTTGCCGTGTCCCCCCTCCACTCACCGCCCCCCCCCACTCCCCCGCCAGCTCGGCCCGCCAGAACCGTAATAAGAAAAGAAATTAAAGTGTGGCGCATTCAATGAACACTTGGAAATTTCTCCTCGGAGCCAAGAACACGAGCGCTCTAGTTATTTCAAACTAACTCTAAGGAAAGATCAAAGTCATACGAAACCCAAACAAGACAAAAACCAGTGCAGATGCAGGGGGTGGGGTGGCGGTAATCTGGATGAATTCCATTGTCAGATAACTTCAGGGCACGGCGTTTGCGACAGGACAAGTGTGCTGCTGAGCACAGCTGAGCTTCTGTCCTTGTACAGTACTGTAAAGAAAGCTCCCTGGGAGGCTTTCTCCCATTTCTGTGGCTGCTGCTGCTTCAGCGGCGGCGCCCCGAGAGGGAAGGAGTGAGTGGGTCCTGGCATCAGTTCCCTGGGAACACTTTTACCAGCACCTACCTGTGCTCCGCCGAGGCTGAGCATGCCGTCTGTCTTCAGCTGGTGCAGTGGCCGCGCTGGGCACTCAGTCAGGTAAAACAAGGAGCCTATACTAGTCTGTGCAGTGTCTTCCACTGAACTATTGCATGAGTCAGCTTTTATCTCTCAAACCCAACACACAAAGGCTTCACAAAAACCTGATTTGCAACTTTCTGGGCTGCCTTTCCCCCCTCGTGCACAGACCACAGACTTCAGCATCACCGAGGGCCTTAAATGAAACATGACATCATTCAGTTGAGAAACAGGACAATGGGCACCGCTGTGGGTGAGTTGAACACGCACACTTCACTGAACGACACCCTACCGTTCCCATTCTTTTGTGCACATCAAATGCAACCCACGGTCGTCGGTCTGAAAGCTCCTTGGCTTTTACCTTCGGGCTCAGGCCACATGGTGCTCCACAAGCCCCACATTAAAATGAGCTAGATCTTTGGAGGTCAGATATTTTCAAGTTCACTTCCTGATTTACAAGCTTGTGTGTGAAAGTGAATCCCACAACTTTATCAGAACTTTTAAAGGGCTGTCCAGGGCTGACTAATACCCGGTGGAGGGTGCCCTGGGCAGCCATAGGCTGCTTGTTAGACACTGGTCTTTTCAGCCAACCGAGTTGTACAGGAATATATTTGTGTGGGACTTTAAACAAGAGTTAAAAAATTTTGTCTGCAGGCAAATGTCTAAAATCAAAATGTGCAGGCATTTCTTTGGAAAACAGTTAAATCCTGTGGTCTTATATTTTTAAATACTAAGTAATAAATGCAGAATGATTTAATTCCTACATGTCAGTAAATTAGTCTTCAAATTAATTGGGATTTTAAATTTCCCTCAGGCTACTTGTCTTCAAAAATGCTACCTCTCACAAACAAGCACACACATATACATATATACACACAATAAAAAAATGCTCTATTTATCTTGAGATAAAGTTTCAATAAAGGTTTATATTTATATATTTATATCCAAGACTGGATTCTGCCCCTCTGTAGATGCCTTAAATTCAGTGTCTATGAGGATCAGACACTTTTCAATGCACATTCCACTGAACGCCTTCAACTGTGGTTATGAAAAACAGTATTGGCATATAATCTTTAATGCAGCAATTTCTATCATGCCTATTAGGTGATTTGAAGCTAACAGCATAATAGGATAATTTGTTTTAATGCCTATTTGCTTTGAATGAGTCTGAGCATACGCCGGCTTCTCCGCTCATGCAATGCAAGGGTGAAAGACACTGGGTTGCGGTGATTGCTCTCTCACACCCACCAGATTGACGGAGATCATTAATCCAGGGTTCTAGTTGACCTTTTGGGGGGAACCCCATCCCCACCCCCTGGGCTGTGGGAACAGTCTTACTGTTCCTTTTGACCACCACAGTGACCTCTCTGTTCATCAGCACCCCACACCAGTGCCCAGATGCACCCTCCTTTCCACTTAGCCGAATTCCCTCCATCTTACAAGTTCCCATCTAAGTCTCCATAGCCACCTCCATCCACCACAGGTCCTACTGTCAAACAGTTACTTATGCTCATAGCAGGCACTGCAGTCTCATATGTAATCATTTTCTCTGTTCTCTGCCAATCCTGAACTATCACAGCCGACGGAGGTAGGCAGGCAACCTTCCGATATTGTAGATATTAAACTCCTAGATGGACTCAGACATAGAGAGGTACTTATTGGCTGGTATATATTCTGTGTATATACTTGGATATCAAATTAACTACTTTTGTCTTCCAATAAAATGTTTCTGCTCTTGGATCCTCCCCTCCCCAAACACGCTGCTGTCTTTTTTTTTTTTTTTTTTTAATCTTTCTGAGAGATGCTGTATGTGTTACAAGGAAACACTACAGCCTAGCTGCTTTGTGTGTGGCCGATAGGCAGTTTGCTACTTTTACCCACTGGACAAGAGATGACCCTGAAGCACAGATCTGAAGTGACAGAACAGGCCAGGCTGCTCCTATGGGACTGTCATGAGCTAGGTTATAGAAGATTTCTGTTTCCTGAAGATCAGCAACTTGTACAAAGACCTCTCGTATAAGTAACTTGCAAACAACCCAAACCAACTACAGCGTGCCTACAGATAACAAAAGCTTAAAGTATTTTGAATCTGAGTTCTTAAACTAGAAGGTTTTTTCCCTCAGACCAGGACACACACACACACACACACACACACACACACACACACTTTGTGTCTTTGTATTTATCCCAGTACCACAATTTTTGCAAAATGAATTACCAAATGCATAGCATATAGTGCCAAAGGACAAATAACAGAGAGGGGAAAAGAAGGGGGAGGAAAAAAAAATCACATCTTAAGAGCCAGGGGTGTTTAATGCCCCCTTCCAAAACCACCCCACCTTCCCTCCCTCCTCCATCCTGTTTTCTGACAGCCCAGCTGTACTCCACTCAAACTCTACAGAGGCTTTGCATTGCAGCCCTTCCCAGCTCACAGCCCCACACCAGTTAACCCGACCAGTAACAGCTCTTGGAAGGAAACTGCTATCTTTCCACCCGCTGTGCATATAGCAGGACGAGGCCTCCGAGACACTGAAGGCACCAGGGCTGCTGGCCTTGTCAGTTCTTGCTGCCCAAGTCACTTGCCGACATTGCCACCAGGTAAAGAGACAGTTTTCGCTCAGCACACTTTCTCCCCAAACCCAGTGAGATTAGTCACATGTAAATACACATGTGTCCTCCCTAGTGGATAAAGATACGCTGTTGCAAAGCAACTCTTTTAAATTCTCCACCAGCACTGGTTATACAACCAGGAGAAGGAGACTTTTCCCACTTTGTCATTTGGAATGGGGAACCCAGGTTCAGAAAAGCATCACACATCTAGACGTATCTATAGCAACCAGAAAGCAAGCTAGCAAGAAAGGAAAAACTCAGGCCAACAGGTGGTCTAAAAGTCAGCAGGGTGAGAAAGTCTCCACCAGTGAAAAAATAAAACCCTCCCTGGAGCCTGCTACCGCCTAGAATCCCACCACAGGGCTGACCATTCCTTGCCTAAATGCTTAGGATCAGTAGAGTTTCAGAATTCTTTGGATTTTGAAATATTTGTATATACATAATCTATCTCTCTTGGGCATGGGACACAAGTCCAAGCATGCACATTCATTTACGTAGCATATACACCTGTGTACATAGACTGAAATTCATTTTAGACAACATTTGCCTTACTCTTGGGCGTGAAATGAAGTTTTGTGATCTGGAATTTTCCGTTTGTGACTTCATGTCAGCCCTCCAAATGTTTTCAGCTCTTGTGGTTTTCCCATCTCACTGTCAGATTTTCAGGCCAGGGGTGCTTAACCTGTGTTAGAAACTCACTCTTGGGCCAGGGAGATGGCTCTATGAGTAACGTGTTTGCCTTGCAAGCGTGAGGCCGGAGATCAGTCCCCAGAACCCATGGGGAAAGTCAGAGGGGATGACACAGGCGTGATCTCAGTGATGATGACGAGGTGGGGGAGGAGGAGGCAGGTGGATCCCAGCACCTCACTGGCCAGCTACCCTCACCTCATTGGTGAAGTTTCAGGGCAAACAAAAGGTGAAAGGGGCCTGGGACATGACACTCAGAGTAGTTCTCAGATATCCACATGCATATGAACTCATATAGGAACACACACACACATGTTTAAAAAAAAAGAAATACATCAAGTCTTTCTTGGTATAAGTAAAAGTCATGAGTGAAAACTGTAACACCCCCTGGGAAGGACCATTGGGTCATCACCTCCTCCCACCCCCCCCACCCCATGTCAAGAATTACCTCCCCCATTCTTCCTAGAACTATCCTGGGATATTAGGAAAGAGACTACAATGGTTTTGTCTAGCTGTGTTGGGATAACGAGGGGAAGAATGTGGGCAGCACAGCTGTAGGAGCATCGAGGCTGGCCACACTGAGACACTTTGTGCCAGCTCTGAAGCCAAGTCAACAGCACCAAGAAGCTGGACAATGGATGCCCCCAGAGCCGGCAGGAAAGGAAAAGGCATGTGTTGGGGGACTCAGGAAAGAGTGTGGCCTCAAGTCATACTGGATCAGACAAATTTAGAAAGTTGCATTGTAGTTTCAGATATATAGGTGCTAGACATTTCAGGGGATGTTTAAAAGTGTACGTCATGGTTTCTACACAAAGCAGAGCAGCTGGATGCTGGGGAGGCTTTCGGGTTGCTTTTAGATACCGCCATTAGCTCCCATTTTCTAAGACAACCAACAAGCTAAGTTTTCCTGATGCACAAGCTTTCACAAAACATTCCCAGTTTATGTTTAGTCTATTAGAACTTTTTCTCTGGCACAGAGGCAAAGTAGATATTATTACATTTTGATTACATCACAGGAAAAGAGAGAGAGAGAAAAACACCAAAGTCAATGGTGTTTCCCAAATAGCCCACATCTGTGAAGAGTCCCTTTGAAGTATACACCAACTTTCTCCTGAAAGTGAGTAGTAATGAACCAATACCCTCGTAGATACCTATTAAAAATCCACACACACTCTGCCTACATTCTAAGCCCAGAAAACATCACCAGCTACAAATCTGCCTCACAGTGGTTACATGGGTGTTTGACAACACACTTGGTCAAAGACGCTGACCTGGCAACTTTCTTTCCAAAGGGCTCTTTGTAAAGTGAAATGATTTCAATGGCATCTGACTTTGTTTCCACCAATTTAGAAAGTATTTACTCTCAGCAGAAGACACAGCAGTTTAAGGTAGATGCAAATCATTTGACTATTGGAGAAATATGAGTCTTTTCCGTTTGTACTAGAGCCCTAACTTCACCAAGAGAAACTGAACCACACACACTAGTTACTCATGTCAATCAAAGGAAAAGCCTAGTTTCTCTTCCCACCCCATCCCTGTTGCACTAAATGTAAGAACTGAGGGATGATCATAAGAATCTGAGCACACAGCTGAACAGCCGGCCTTAGTGGCACGTGCCTTTAATCCCAGCCAGCACTCAGGAGGCAGAAGCAGGCAGATCCCTGAGTTTAAGACCAGCCTAGTCTACAGAGTGAGATCCAGGATGGTCAGGGCTGCACAGAGAAACTCTGTCTTGAAAAAACAAAAACAAAACAAAACAAAACAAAAAAGAGAATCTAAGCAAACAAATACATAGCAGCCACATTTTTCCCCCAAAACACTGGTTTTCACAGCCCACCCTCCCAATTGATTTAGGACTTAGCTTCT
>CABHPQ010171675.1:0-19134 GCA_902168405.1 Peromyscus aztecus | reverse complement strand
ACAGGGTTTCTCTGTGTAGTTTTGGTGCCTGTCCTAGATCTGGCTCTGTAGACCAGGCTGGTCTCGAACTCACAAAGATCTTCCTGGCTCTGCCTCCTGAGTGCTGAGATTAGAGGCGTGCACCACCACTGCCCAGCCTTACATTGTTTCTTATGCAGAGCTGAGTGTTATCTCAGCCATGTCTGCCGGGGCTGACACTCTCCTACCCACCACACTTTTGGCATTCTATTTCTTCCAAAGGAGTGCCGTGATGTAGTGTTTTTATTGTTATTTTTAAAACATTGTCTCACTATGCAGCCCTGGCTGTCCTGGAACTTTCTACGTAGACCAGGTTGGCCTCGAACTCACAGAGATCTCCCTGCCTTCATCTTCCGAGTTTCTGGGATCAAAAGCGTGAACCACCCCGCCTGGCTCCGCTCCAAGCTCTTTCTTTTCTACCACTGCATTTCCTTGGGAAATTCAGCCCTTGGGTTTCTTATCCTACTGGGGTCAGAGCTTGGGCACTGGGGCCTTTGGTCTGGACACTTCTGACCTCCAAGGCTTTGTCGGAGACTCCTGATGCTATCTCTATGAGTGGCGTGGCTTGGAGGAGAAGCCCTTCCCCAAACACAATGTGCAAAGTCATTTCATGAACTTGGTCTTACTTGTGGTTCACAGCCCTGGGAGCGGCTGGGGCAGATTATATCTGTTCTGTAAGTGAGGAGGGTGTGTGCCTCAGCGAGACTGAGGGAGAGCAGAGCTGTGTAGCTGGGAAGAGGCAGAGGAGGAACAGAACGTGGGCTTACATCTGGGGTCATAGCCTGGGCATGACCTCTCTTCCCTCAGCTCAGTGCACAGCCAGTTCTCTCTGCGCATCAAATCTCTCCCTTTAATTCTTCCCCCTGTTCCTTCCTAGCCTCCACTGGCAGTGAGCAGCCCACCTCCACCCCTGACTCCCCGTCTTTCCTCAGATCTGCAGCTAACAACCAGCCAGCTTTTTCAGGAGCTAGAGGCCAGAGCCAGCCGCAGCGTAGGAAGGAGAGCTGAGAATGTATTGAGTTGTTGGCAATGATGAAGCCCTCCTCAAAGAGATAAGATTAATTGTGAGATGACAGATTGTCTACTGTAGAACATGGAGTCTGAGGCTTGGGGTAAATTCTGTCATTTTTTTTTTCCTCTGAGGGGTAATAGGATCTGATTATCACAATTTCTACTCTGCTTTGCTTTTGTTTTCAAAAGTCTCTTCTGGGGTTATTTGACTTCCTCTTGATATCATGTCTTGGGTAGGGGACTGGCAGATTGAAGCAGTTACTAATTCTGATTCACAGAAACTTCCCATTTTTGTTCTTTCATTTGCTCTTTGTTGCCTCCAAGCCTGGCAGGCTTTTTTTGGGGGGTGGGGGGACAGGGTTTCTCTGTGTAGCTTTGGTGTCTGTCCTGGATCTCACTCTGTAGCCCAGGCTAGCCTTGAACTCACAGAGATCCGCCTGGCTTTGTAGTGCTGGGATTAAAGGCATGCGCCACCACAGTCCGGCTGCCTGGCAGGCTTTTAAATCCCCCCTTTTACAGAGATTCTGGGCCCCCTAAGATTCATGTCCTCAGCTGGACTGGGTGAGAATTTGCCACAGAACAGCCTGGATTCACTCTCTAGCAGATTGTGTCTCAGAATCAGAGGGGCCGAGAGGCTTAGGAGTGGAGACGCATGCTTTCAAATTTTACCTTTGTTTTCTTCGTAGCAGGTGACTCTGGATAAACTATTTAATTTTATTCTGTCTTAAAATGAAGGTAATGAGAATAGGTTAGGCAGGGTATGTGTGTGGGGTGTGTGTGTGTGTGTGTGTGTGTGTGTGTGTGTGTATGTGTGTGTGTGAGAGAGAGAGAGAGACAGAGACAGAGACAGAGAGAATTGATGTAGTGCTTACTTAGCATACAGGAGGCCCTGGTTACAATTTTTGAATAAAGGCATACATATAATCCCAGAATGTAGGTTGAGGCAGGCAAACTATATATCGAGTTTGTGGCCAGCCTGGGATATGTGAGACCCTGTCTTAAAAATTAAAATTGAAATAAAAAAAAGAGCAGGTAACCTCTAGCCAGCCCTTACAAGTGTCTGACAGATTATACATCCTGTATGTGGAAGCTAGTGCTCCCTAATGTTAGATACCAAGACTTCTTAGTGGAGACATGTAGATAGAGTCGGGAGGAGCAGGTCATGCGGCTGGGAGGAAAGACATGGTTGCTGGGTTCCTCTGCCTACAGGGACATCTCAAAGCGCTGACTTAGAAATAGAGCTGGCATAGGGTCCTGCTCTTTCCCCTGTAGGAAGCCTGGGACAAGTCTGTTAACATCACCTGCTTCCATTCCTTCATCTATAAAATGGGCACGCTGGTACCTCAGGTTAGGTATGGGTGTAATTAAAGTGCCCACACACCTGCCAGTGGGGCCGGATACCATTCTCCGGGTTGGCTTTAAGAGGGGGTTTTGTGAGTCTTTCAGACCGCCAGGGTTCACTGCAAGTCCCTTGGAGGACTAGAGTTTTATTTCAGGAGCTCACAACCCGGAAGGACGTCTCAGAAGCCAGTGGGGCATTGGGCTGCAGACTGAGGAGCCGGAACGCAGCCTGCTTTGGCCCGGGGCATTCCTGTGTCTGTTATCGGCTGTCTGTCTCAGAAACGCACAAAGACCCTTCTCTTTGTATCACGGTTGCGGTTTGGCCGCAGTGCCTTTTCCTTGAACTTGTTTGGCAACATCTTTCTGAAGTGTTGGAGCAGCCAGGGTTGGAATGAAACAGTCAGACATGCCTCCAGAGAGTTCTCCTGGGTGTCTTGCCAGGACTCCCTTTAACTCCTGGGGACTGAGAAGTCTCCTCTCCCCGGTCCTCCCACAGACAGCTCTGGCCCCTGGTCCTTGTGGAATTGCCCTATCCTTGCCGTGGGGTGTGGGGCTGACTGACAATCAGGACAATCACTGCCCATGTACCAGCCGCCCTAGGTGGCCACTGAGGTCTGCAATGGAGCCATGAAAGAATTATTCCACCAGTGCTGTCCTTGCTTCACTGGGCACTTCCTGTCCCTTGGGGCTCTGGGGCCTGGGCACGCCCTAGGGAAGGCAAAATGGGGTTCTGCCCTGGTACTTTATGAGAAACACTCTAATGGCTGCTGTTTGCTCAGTGCTTTGTGGTTGATATAGTGTGCACCCCAATAAACTTATCTGGCGGTCAGAGAACAGAACAGCCACTATATTAAACATAGAGGTCAGGCAGTGGCAGCACACGCCTTTAATCCTAGCACTCAGGAGGCAGAGATCCAGTTGGATCTCTGTGAGTTCAAAGCCACACTGGGAACAGCCAGGCATGGTGACACATGCCTTTAATCCCAGGAAGTGATGGCAGGAAGCAGAAAAGTATATAAGGCGTGAGGACCAGGAACTAGAGTCTATTAAGCTTTTGGGCTTTTAGCAGCAGTTCAAGTGAGATCCATTTGGATGAGGACACAGAAGTTTTCAGTCTGAGGAAACAAGATCAGCCGAGGAATTGGCCAGGTGAGGTTGGCTGTGGCTTATTCTGTTTCTCTGGTCTTCCAGCATTCACCCCAATATCTGGTTCCAGGTTTGTTTTTCTTAATAAGACTTTTTAAGATTCATGCTACAGTGCTTAGACTCAGTACTGCAGACTTGGTGTTCATGCTGTCTTTTGATCATTAAGGCAGCCCTGCTCATCACACTCATGCACACCCAACAAGTCCAGTCCCGCAAATTATGGAGAAGCTACTCAGTACAACACTCTGGAGGACACCTGAATAACAGTGTTAGTATTTTACAGTCGTGACCTTCAAGGAGTCCTGTTCTTTCTTTTTTTTTTTAAAAGGTAATTTAAGAGGTATTTAAAACACCTCTTTAAAAAAATTTAATTTTTTTAATTAATTAATTAATTTAAAAAATTTATCTTTCTCTCATAAAACACCACCCAAGCACATCCTCTCCTCTTCCACTCCTCCCATTCCCCACTCTCCCCCCACCAACCTCCCCTCTAGGAGTCATATTCTTTAAGATTGATTTTTATTATCTGTATGCATCTGTGTGCATGTGTGCATGCATATGTGTGTGTACGTGTGTGTGTATCTGTGTCTATACACATGAATGCTAGTGTCTGCAGAGGCTGGAGGTGTTAGATCCTGAGAACTGGAGTTACATGTGGCTGTGTGCTGTCTGACGTGGGTGCTGGGAATGAAACTCAGATTCTCTGCAAGAGCAGTAAGCACTCTTAACTGATGAGCTGTCGTCCCAGCCCCAAGGAGCCACATTCCTACGTTGATCCTTCACCTTTGGAAACAGTCCTGTGTGTTTTAACCACAAGGTTGAGATTCCAGGTCCACCATTTGCTTGCTGTGTGACTTCTGAAAATGGGTGATCATCACAAGACTCACCATTGAGAACTGTTAAGATGAAATCAGATAATTCATTGGAAAGGATGGGAATAATGGCCACTTCTGAAAACTTAATCATTGTTAGCCATGTTTAAAGGCTTAGATGTTCTGGGACATTTTTTTTTTTTTTTTTTTAGCAAGATAGGGCATGAATTTATATGTGGCTGTTCATTTCTCAGAAGAAAGGGTGTGGACCTGAGAACCTGGAAACTTAATGGGAGGACAAGTTTAGATTCAGGGCCAAACCTAAGGTCTTTTTCTTTCTTTTCTTCTCTGTTTTTTAAAAAGATTTAATTATTTTTATTGTATGTGTGTGTTTGCCTGAGTGTCTGCATGTTTGTGTACTCTGTGTGTTGGGGCGGGTACCTGAGGAGGCCAGAAGAGAGTACCAGATCCCCTGGAACTGGAGTTACAGATAGTTGTGGGTGCTGGGAACAGAGCCCTGGTCATCTTCAAGAGCAACAAGTCTTAACCACTGAGCCATCCCTCCAGTCCCATCATTCTTTTATCGTTGTTTGTGAAAAAGGGCCTCATGTAGCCCAGGCTGGTCTTGAACTTGCTCTGTAGCCAAAGGTGACTTTGAACTTTTGGTCCTTGTGCCTCCACCTCCTGAGTACTGAGATGACAAACACGAATCACATGCTTGGTTTATGCAGCACCGGATCAAACCTAGGGCCTCAAGGAGCTCAACACCTCAACACTGCAAAGGAAGAGTTGGCTGGCAACTGTCCTTTCCCTGCAGGGGGTTTTAGGGTTACCGAGATGTGTGTCTGGAAGTGTTTTAAAACCTGTTACCATTGTAGATGTTATTATTAAGAACAATGGCTGTCATTAGTTAACAAAGTCGGGTTCTCTGTAAAAACAATAGGGTGATGGGGATATATGAGTGAGTGTGTGTGTGTGTGTATGTGTGTGTGTGTGTGTGTAGAAAGAGAGGGGCAGAGAAAGACATGTTTTGTTTAAGGAATTGGCAGTTGCCTACGTGATTGTGCACTAGCAGGTCTGAAGTTTGACATAAGGTGACAGGGTTGTCTGAAGGCTGAAGTTTTGGGGATGTGTCTGGAAACTTATATCCAGAGCTTCTGTTGTACCTTGAGGTAGAATTTCTTCTCTGGAGAACTTCAGATTTACTTTTTGAACTTCAAAGTGTTTAGATGAGGACCACCTCCATGATGAAGGGCGTGATGGTGAATACCAACTGTAACTTGACTGAATCTAGAAGCATGAGAGAGAAAAGCCTGGACAGGTCTATGAGGGATTACCTAGACTGGGGTAATCAAGGAGAGAACACTCAAACTCAATGTGGATGGTGTTATTCCAGAGCTGAGGTTCCAGAATGAATAGAAAGGAAAAAAGAGCCAAGCATCAGCATCCATCTTTCTCTGCCTCCTGAGCGCAGGAGCAGTGTGACCAGCCACCTCAAGCTCTGGCTGCCATGATGGACTGTACACCAAAGCGGACTCTTCAGTGGCTTTCGTTGGGTACATTGTCACAGCCACAAAGAAGTAACTAAGAGAGAAAGTAAATCTCTATTCCGATCCAACTGACTGTAAAATGTAAAGTCCACCTGCCCATCACAACTGGCCTCTGTGCACAGCTGGAACAGACTGGTCAGCCTTGAGTTCTCTGTCAGACCTTGTCTGCAGGGTCTGTCCTAGATTCGTTTCTGTTAACATGCTAAAATATTCTGACAAAAAGCAACGCAGAGGAGAAAGGGCGTATCATAGGTTACTGTCCATTGTTGGGTGACAGGAACTTGAAGCAGCTAGTCATAGCACACCCACAGTCAAAGGCCTGAAGAAGTTAATGCTGCTGGCTGGCTTGCTTTCTCTACTTTATACACTTCAGGACATCATACCTAGGGAATGCTTCAGATATCTGGGTCTTCCCATATCAATGACTTTAATAAGAGAATCCCCCCCCCAGACACACCCACAGGCCAAGCCAAGGTACACAATCCCTTAAGACTCTCTTCCCAGGTGATTTCTGGCTGGGCCAAGTTGACAGAGTTAACCATTACGGGGTCTGACACAGTCTGAACAGGGAGCAGCAAAGGAATTATTCTGTGAAAACAGACAGGGGTGTCTGGTTCTCTGGCACGGAGGCTGGCACACCCCTTCAGCTTTTCAGAGCTGAGCCAGAGACAGGCTCCACTAATCAGAAACAGGAAACGTTCCGAAGAATGCCTCCAGCCATGGTCCAGAGTGTTCTGCTTTTGAGTCTGTTGTTTTGTTCTGGGATGAAAGTGCTCAGTTCCTTTCCAAAGGAAGGAACCGTTATCTTAATAACTGCAGAGGTGGCAGCCCACCAATGTAGGTGATGGGGAGAAGGGAGAGGGCATTTCCGGCCATTTAATCTGATGTTCAGAGTCTGCAACTCTGACCTTTGGTGGGGAGAAAAGAAGCAGAATACACTGAATAGAATAAATACCTGCCTGTGGCTACTGATAAGAAATTATTTTTTCTACTTTTTTTTTTTTGGACTAATCAGATGTATTCACCTTTTATACAAATCAGAACCTCCTCATTGGGAGAGATCCAGCTGAGTTTCTCCAGAAGGGGAGGAGCCAATGCCTACTCTTTCCTTCTTCCTTGTTTGTTGGGAAGCTGGGAGAGAGCAGGGGTTAAATATAAGATCTTGGAATCAGCTAGGCCTGGCTAGAGGCCTTCGTCCTAGCTCTGTGTTCTTGGGTAAGAGTTCCGGAAAGGAGCTCAGCAATGCCTGGCTCTCACTGAGTCCTCGGTCTCCACCCTCAAGGCAAGGCCTTTAGCACGTGTGTCAGGTGACCAGCCTGGAATCTACTGGAAGTTCCAAGTGAATAGCTCCACCTGGTTTGTGATCAGCCAGCTTCTGTTTAGCTTTGCTGAATATCCATTGTTCTCAACATCTGCCTGGGTTAGGGTCACTGAATATCCATTGTTCTCAACATCTGCCTGGGTCATGTGCTCAGCAGCATGTGTTGGATGTTTTGGGGGGTAACTTGGTTTTCCTCCTTGGCTTATGATCTTCTGAAAGTCTTTAAGGCTGGATTCTAATATTCTCTTTCCTTCATCGGCTTGTATTAGCCGGATGAAACCGCATGGAACCCAAGGTTCACATTGTCTTGCCATAATCTTCCTATACAGCCTCTACCTCCTCTCACGCCCCTCGCTTCCAGACAACGGTGCTGTGCAGTGTGCCCAGATGTGACTGACCCCCTCCAGCTGGTCTGCCCACCTCATTGCCACTTCCCCAAGTGAGCTTTTCTTCAGTCCCATCTTGTCATTCAACCCTGACTCACCTCTTCTCCCTCTATGAGGTCTTTTCTAGTACCCAAGCTTGACATCACCTCTCTTCCCTCTGAATTTTCACTTTCTGTATCCCTTGGATGGTGACTGAAATCATCTTTCCCTCGTCAGTTACCTCTGGACACACTCCCACTAGACCACCTGACGGCCATGAGCACATACAGGAGATCATTTTGTATCTCCCTCAGTGTCCAGTTTAATGCCTAGCAAGTGGTATTTTTTTTAAAAAAAAATATTTGCTGGGTGATGGAATGAAGGAGTTGATTTATGTTTGTGGAAGACCTTACTTAGAGAACCATTGATGTGAGGTGCCTTGGCCTGAGCCGCCTGGTCATTTCTCCCATTATTTCTCCTCCTCTAGGAGGGAAGCTTAGGAAAGAAAGCCAGCTGGACCATGTGATGCCACTCAAGCGGAAAAGTTAATGCTTAGCAGAGTGAGGGTCATGACTCACAGTGTTGCTATGCTGAGGTCTAGGAAGAATGAGGTGGTTAGTCCCCCAGCCAACTGTGTGCCGTGAGCAGGCTCCATGTAGCAAGCAGCTGAACAAAACCCACGACCTCCTACATTCCTCAGCAGCAGAGCAAAAGCAATAGTTAAGCATGGTTCAGTGTGGCCGCCAATGTGTCCCCGCCTGGGTTTAATCTTGAACCCTACCACTTAGTGACGGGGTGGCTTTGAAAACGTTATTTAACCTAATTTGTTTGGCTCTGAAAGCGGGGATGGCAATTGTAATAGTAAAAAATGTACTGTTTCCAAGGAGATGAGATGATACTTTCAATGCATATGGTACTCAGAGAGGCAAGCTTTTATTTTGGTAAGTATTGGTGGGTGGTCACAAGGCACTGGCTGGATTTACCCATTTTCTCATTAAGGTAGATGGACTTTCCAGGCTTGGACACAGAAAAAAGATCTTAGGCCTCAAAAGGTGGTCCAGTAGTGAAGGGAACCTCCAAGTTCTCCACTGGTCGTGGAGAGATAGACAGAACTCCTTTCTGGATGAGTGTGTGGATGAGGCTTTGGGAGGGAGCCCAGCTTAATTGCTAAGCCAAGTGTTGTCTTACCAACTTTGGAGCAATGAGGGCTTCAGAGTTGAAATCTCGGGGTTCCGTCAGACCCCAGTGCCACCTGTGAGCTCACTGTATCATGTTCCATCCTTAGTGTTGCTCATCTGCAGAATGGCCATCCCAGTGTCTGGCCCCTTGGATTGTTTCTGCAGCAAAGTGGAAATGCCAGTCAGGAGGCCTGCGTGAGGGAGGGCGGAGCAGAACAGCCCTTCCATGATGTTGAATCCTTATTCCTTAACTCCGTGTAGCTCTGGTGATGAGGGAAAACCGACCCAGGTGTTCCTCACACAGCATGAGAGGCTCTGAGGAATGATTTTTAGGGGCGTCAAATGGACATGATCTTTAATTATTTCTAGTTGATTGAATCTCTTACTTTTTTTATTTGCAGATGAGAAAAAGAAAACAAAGAAAGTTGATAATGAACTCAACCCGGTCTGGAATGAGGTGACTTCATTGCCTTTTTCAACTTTGTTTTAAAGGATAAGCTTTGTCCAATTGTCCCCTCTTTGGGTTGGGAGTTAATGCTCTTCCTTGTAAGAAAAATCTCTCCATGACACCCCCATCCATTCCAACTCCCTTTATGCCCCCCAAAGATCAGAGCATCTCAGTGGTGGCCAGTAGTTGTGCCCATTTCCTGAACACCAGAGATGTGTGCACAGAGCCTGGGCAGGAGGAGTGAGTCCTAGCCTAGCTCGCTAGCTTGACCTATGACCCCAGCCACTTCTTTAGTACAACAGTGAACATTGGAACATCTCCAGTCTTGGAAAGCTCCATGTAAAACCACGTGTGCATGCCATTTATCAAAAGACAATCCCTTGATACTTCGAGTATCTAGCTGAGTAATGACTGATTTATGTGATAAAAGTAAAGTTGTCAAATAGAAATCATAGGACTTCAGGTAAATATTTGTCTTAGTTAGGGTTTTCATTGTTGTGATAAAACATCATGATCAAAAGCAACCTAGGGAGGAAAGGATTTATTTCAGTTTGCAACTTCATCCATCATTCCCTCCATCATCCAGGGAAGTCAGGGCAGGAACTCAAGCAGGACAGGAGCCTTGGAAGCAGGAACTAACAGAGACCACAGAGGAATGATACTTCCTGGCCTGCTCCTCATGGCTTGCTTAGCTTCCTTTCTTATAACACCCAAGACCACCAGCCCAAGGGTGGCACACAGTGAGCAGGGGCCCTCCCACATCAATCATCAATCTAGAAAACACACCACAGGCTTACCTGTAGGCCAGCCTGGTGGAAACATTTTCTCAATTGAGGTTCCCTCTTCCAAAATGACTCTGGCACAGCTGGGCATAGTGGTGCACACGCCTTTAATTCCAGCACTTGGGAGGCAGAGGCAGGTGGATCTCTGTGAGTTCAAGACTGGCCTGGTCTGTTGACATAGCCAGTTCTAGGACATCCAGATCTATAGAGAGAGACCCTGTCTCAAAAGAAAAAAATCCACCTCAAAAACACATACAAAAAAATGATTCTGACTTGTGTCAAGTTGGCACAAAACTAGCTAACACAGAATTACAAAAGGAACTTTGACTGAACTCTCTAGAAGAGTGGTTCTCAACCTGTGGATTGTGACCCCTACAGGGGTCACATATCAGATATCCTACGTGAATTTACATTATAATTCATAACAGTAGCACAATTATAGTTATGAAGTAGCAACAAAAATAATTTTATTGTTGGAGGTCACATGAGGAACGGTATTAAAGGGTCTCAGCATTAGGAAGGTTGAGAACCACTGCTCTAGAAACAAATAGTTAACTTCTATATGTATAAGCAATTGCTTTCTCTGTGAGCATATTTGATGTCTGAAATACTATTATGCATCATAAATTAATGTGTTTTCTTATGCTATTTATTCTTACTATCATATCCCAAGCATGTATTAGTATCATTCAACTCAAAAGTATTTTCATGGCTGTGTAATATTCTACTGACCGGAAGTCATGTAGCTTATTTACACCCCCTACACAAACTAACTCTCTCTCTCTCTCTCTCTCTCTCTCTCTCTCTCTCTCTCTCTCTCTCTCTGTTGACTTTACATTTATTTTATAAGTGACTCCGAGTTTAGTGTTTTTACAGAAAGATGAAATGTTTCATTCTTCCCACAGAGTAGGAATTTCCCAGTCTGACTAATTTTTTGATGACCAGTCTCATTGTTTCATTCCAAAGCTGGACTAAACCTCCCTGGACCAGAGCAATGTCTTTGTTATTTTCCCTGAGTCATCAGAGGAGACTTCCCTTTCACCCATCCCAAATTCTTCCCTCTGCCAACTTCTTTTAATATGTCTAAATATAAAGACCATAGCTGGGCATCAGTGAGGTGAAGCTGTGAAGCCTCTGTGAGAAACCCTGCTGGTCTGCAAGCTGTGAGGAATCTACTCTCTGTAAATCACAACACAGCCAGCCGAACCTTAAGACCTGTGAGAGCAAGAGGCCCCTGGTACCTTGTGCACTCCTAGTACTTGTCATGGAGCTCCAAGGATAAAACAAAGCAAAACCACATTTGCATGCTTTCATTGCTTCTGAGTTGGACTAGTCTGACATGCCTGTCAATCCACATGACCCAAGGAGAGAGGTTTGTTGTCATGTGAGGTCATTACCTACCTTCCTCCATTTTTTTTCCAATGTGTTTCCCTTTGATTTTGCAAATGTAGTGGACAAGTAAGCCTTCTACCTGCTGTTTTGTAGCTGAACCCAAACCTCAGTGAAATGCCACCCCCACACTCCTTGGGATTGGTGGATGTGTTCTCATAGGAACTATGAGACAAACTTCTCCTTCTACTCCAAAGCCACTACAAGGAGGCTCAAACTGCTTACTTGGAATAATCAGTCAATTACCTAGTCAATCAAAGGCATCCATGGTGAGAAACTGAGAAAAAACAACAGCTGGATAAATCACAGCACTGACCACAGTGGGCTTAAAGTGCTTCTAAGAAGATGGATTTCTGGACTAGTCATTACGTTCAACAGTAATGCATAAAAAGCACGGGGTTTAAAAATAACCATTGAAGGAAGTATTTTCTCAACAGTTGTGGTAGGCGTTAAGCTCATTTTTCTGACCATGAGTCAGAGGTTTGATGACCCAGCTACAGCCCCAAGATCTAGAAAATGGGAAGCCAGGAGTGGCCCACACATTTCCTGAATCTCTTTCAAATATGTTTTTTCCATGACCCAAACTATAGAATTTGGTGATTCAAAAGATTGTTAGTGAAGATTACTGCCCAGTATATCTTATATTCTCTTTAACAGCCTTTTTGTCTTCATAACCTTTCTGTGAACAGATTTTGGAATTTGACTTGAAGGGGATACCACTGGACTCTTCGTCTTCCCTTGTGATTATTGTCAAAGATTTTGAGACAATTGGACAAAATAAGTAAGTGACTTCCAGAGACTTTCATCATTTTACATATTGTGGTAGTTTGGATGTAATTGGCCCCCATAATCTCACAGGGAGTGGCACCACTAGGAGGTGTGGCTTTGTTGGAGTGGGCGTGGCCTTAGTGCAGGAAGTGTGTCACTGTGGGGGTGGGCTTTGAGGTTTCCTGTGCTCAGGGTACTGCTCAGTCTCTGTTGACTTCCTGTTGCCTGCAAGATGTAGCACTCTCAACTCCAGCATCACATCTGCCTGCACGCTGGCATGCTCCCCATCATGAGGATAATGGACTGAACCTCTGAAACTGTAAGCAAGCCATGCCAATGAAATGTTTTCTTTATAACAGTTGATGTGGTCATGGTGTGTTTTCACAGCAGTGAAACTCCTAACCAAGACACATATTATCTTACTATTATTTGTTTTGTTGAATTACATATGATAGCATTTTTACTAACAAATCCATAGTATTTTTAATATACTAGTGCATCAGTTCCATACCCCCAAGCTCTTACCCCTTCATGAGCCATGTCAGCTGAGTGCTGCAGTCAGTGAGGGGCAGTTCTCCCTAGTGTTGTGGGCAGTGAGGAATGAGGCCAACTCTGTGCAGCCCTATCCTTTCAGTGGTAACAGGAGCCACAGTTATTCAATCATGGAACTTTTTCCCCAGTGACTACAGCATTCAATACTTAGCCATCACCAGTCTGTCTCACACCTTCTCTGCCAACTGTACCTCTTACCTCTAGTCATTTATCTGAGTTGTAGCCATGTTAGCTGTAACAAAGATCCTTTCTCTGATTGTGTATGCTTTGCTAGTGTGTGTGTGTGTGTGTGTGTGTGTGTGCTCGTGCGTGCATGCGTGTGCATGCCACAGTATGCATGAAGTCAGGGAACAAATTGTGGGAGACAGTTTTCTCTTTTCACCACACACACATGTGTGTTGTGCATTCCCTAGTCAGACACATGTGGAGGCCAGAGGCCAACACTGGGATGTCTTCCTCAATTGCTTCACTACTTCATTTTATTTTATTTTTAACTTTTTGTTTATTCTTTGTGACTTTCACATCATGCATCTCAATTCCATTCATCTCCCCATCCCTTGGTATCCACCTTCTGCCCTTGCAACTTCCCCACATGCCCAAATAAATAAAATAAAATAATTTAAGAGAAAAAAAGAAAAAGAAAAATCTCATCATGGAGGCTGTATTAGGACACAGTGAGTAACACAGTTTACCCTTTAGTCCATATATCTTTACTTGCAAGTGTTCATTGAAAAGAGTCATTGGTCTGGTTTGAGGACCCTGATTTCTGCCACACTATTGATACTGGGACCTCACTGGGACTCTGCTTAGATACTCTGTTGTTGCCCTGTGTCATGAGATCCTGCAGAGCCAAAGCAGACCAATCCATTCTATGCTCCAGCAGATCACAGAGGGGGTGGATTCTGGGGTGCCCTAACTCATAGCCCTGGGGCTGGGTGGTTGCAAGGTTGGTTACCTTGCCAGCTCTTCCCCATCCTCACCACCAGGGTGAGCTCTCCAACATTGCCCTGGTTAGTTCACCCTAAGCAGCAAGGAGCAAGGATGGGGCCGGTTCTTCTGCTTTTATGTCCTCAGGGCAGGCTCACCCACACCAGCTCTACTGAGTGCTGCAGCAGGTAAGGGTCAGGAACAGCTCTCCTCTCATGACCTCAGGACTAGCTCTCCCACTTGCCACAGTGGGACACGCACATGCATGCACGTAGGTACGGAGGCCGCCACCCCCACCCCCCACCCCCACCCCCATGCAGAGCCCACTCTCCTGAGTGCTGCAGGTGGGGAGGGGCAGGGCCAGTTCTCCCTAGTGTTGTGGACAGTGAGGGCTGGGGCCAACTCTGTGCAGCTTTATCCTATCAGTGGTAACAGGAACGACAGATGTCTATACAGACAGCGGCTGCAGCAGGGTCACAGACCCAGACACAGGTGTTGGTAGCAGCCCAGGCCCGGACATCACCATGGCCCTGAGTGACAAGCAAGCTACCTATCTCATTCTGCTCCTCACTGTCTTCGCCTCTTGGGATCTGCCTCTCTCCATAGGACATGAACCATCCTGTCTGTCTGTCTGTCTGTCTGTGTCTCCCTCTCTCTCTCTCTCTCTCTCCCTCCCCCTCTCTCTCTTTCCCATACCCCACCATGTATTTGCTCACCATAAAAGTGCAGGGTCTCTCACTGAATCTGAGACAAGCTGGCAAATACACATCCCATTCAAATTCAACTTCCTGCTGCATTTCTGTTCTAGTGTCTCATTCATCTTTTAAACTCATCAGATCTAAAACAGACTGCCCACTTTACTTACTGCCTTTTTGAGTTTCCAAGAGGGCGGGCCCTGTTGGTACCCATGAGCTACTGAAGCATGTCTTCTAGATAAAACTTCTCAAGTACAGCTAGCTCCACAAGGCAGGATGGAATTCACCTCATTCCTGAAGCAGGACATTGGTCTCAAAGACTCGGAACCCAGTCTTGGGTTCATAACTTTGAGTAACGAAGTTCTTTGATGAGGCCATAACTCATGGGAAGGCAGGTTACTCTCAACTATGATCATAAGGTGTCATTGTTTATCAGGTCTACTGCTACATTAAAAACAGATTTGGGGGAGGAGGGAGGACAGGGGAATTCATGGTTGATATGTAAAAGGAATAGAAAATCTCTTAATAAAAAGAAGAGAAAAAAAACCAGATTTGGGAGAAAAGGAGAGCCCAATGTTCAATCCACATGAGTCATAAGAAACACCTTGACGTTCAGTGTAAGTGCATTTAAAAACGTAAGACTTACCTCAGGCACATTTGGCCCAATCGAAGGCTGCGATGAGAGGAATTAGGGAGCTGAGAGTGAAACCACATGCTCTGGTTTGCTTGGCTACCTCCTGGCACAGTGATTACTAGTGCCTGATTGGCTGTCTGTGGGGGCGTGGCTTAGACAGTAAGTTCTATGGTCAACATAATTATTGGGGTCTTTTGCTCAGTGGTGTCAGGGAGTCTTGACAGACATCTGCTCCCTAGATAGTGCTTTGTTAGGGAGTGTGTGTGTGTGTGTGTGTGTGTGTGTGTGTGTGTGTGATGCACTCTCAGTTTGAAAACGTGGAGGTCAGAGGCTGACATTGAAATGTCTTCCTCAATGTTTTTCCACTTTTATTATTATTAATAATAATTATTATTATTACTATTTGAGACAGTGTCAGACAAGGCTAGCTGGCCAGTGAGCCCCAGGACCCACTTGTCTCTGGCCCCCAGCATCAGGGTTACATTACCATCAAACCTGGCTTTTTATATGGGTTCCAGTGGTCCAAACTCATACTTGTGTACCATGCACCTTACCCACTGACCACCTGAATTGAAGGCCTTTTAAAATGTACTCTATCACTTACTCAGGCACTTTGCAACTGAAACAGTTTTTTAAATTGTAGAAGTGTATTCTGGAATGTTCTGGTCCTACCCAATCTCTTAGACTAAAAACCAATGTAATATTTTGTTTGTTTCTTTGTTTGTTTGTTTGGAGACAGGGTCTCATGTAACCCATACCGGTCTCAAACTTGCTGTGTGGCAGGAGATGACCTTGAACTTTGGAGGTTTTTGCTCATACTTCCTGAGTGCTGGGATTATAGGGATGCCCCACCACACCCAGCTCCAATCTAGCCTTTTAAGGTTATGTTGCATATCTTAGTTTTGAACCATTATATGAACAGTAATCTTCCCCCTCAACCTCCAGAGGAGAGTTTTAGTTCCCATAATTCAACGTTCTGGGGAAGTGGTTAATAGAGCCCATAGAGCCTCCGACTGTCACCGGCAGTATGTACGCCCTTCTCACCCTCTCTCTGCAAATGGATTCATTGTCAGTGTTCTAGACAAGCCCCCTCCAATAGGAATAGCTAGAGAGTGCACATGCACCTTAACATTTCCTAGTGGTTACATTAGCAAAATGAAAATGAAACCGGAGAAATTAATCCTACTGTTTTAACCCAGCATATCCAAGATGACGTTGTCTCAGCCTGGGATCAGTATGCCTGAAATCGCCAAGATAGTGGGTGTACAGCCTGTGAAATCCATTCTACACTCTGCTTACTTCTCACTCCAAGGGCTGTGCTTGTGCATTTCTAGACAGAGTGATTGTGCAGTGTCTCTCTGAATCTCTACATTCTTTTTTTTTCCAGTCTGAACAAAGGAAATATGATAAGTTCTGTTATAAGAGGACCCACATCTTGGGGATTCTGCACATCTTGCTTAGACACAGGTTTTTATAAACAACTGTTTATTGCAGGGGTTGGGGAGGGCATGCTGTGTCACCGTATTTCTCCTTCTACCATGTGGGTACCAGGGATCTAGCTCAGGTAATCAGGCTTAGCAGTAGGTGCCTGTATCTGCCAAGCCTTCTCTTCATCCTTGTTTTTGTTTTGTTGAGCTATGATCTCATGTAGTCCAGGCTAGCCTCTTAACCCCCTCTGTAACCGAGGGTGATGGTCAAGTTCTGGCCCTTCTGCCTCCCCTCCCAAGTGCTAGATTACAGGCATGCACCACCATGCCTAGTTTTATGCGATGCTAGCAATTGTATGCATGCCACGCAAACACTCTACCCCCTCAACTGTGTCTCCAGACCGTGGCTGAGATATGCTGCTCTTGTTTCTGGGTGTAAAGAGCAAACGAGAACATGCTCACTATAAAGATCACATGAAGCACATGCTCACTATACAGACCAGATGAGCAGAAACAGGTCAGCTCTAGACAAAACATAAAGCTGGTCCTCATCACTCTTTTCTTCTTTCCTCACGCTTTTCTTCCCAATGACTAAGGTACCCAATGTCCTTGACTTCCTGGGCTCCCATGGGGTACCCACCCAGCCTGCCCTTCTGGCTGTGTGCTGTACTCTCTGCAAGTTCTTTTCATAGAAACTCACCTCCTCTGTGGCTCCATGGTCTTCAAGGTCCCACATTAGGTGCTGTCTGAAAACCTCAGTTGAGTGATGGTAAATGGGTGCTAGGAGCTTACAGGTTGTCTTAGTTATGATTGCTGTGATGAAACACCATAACCAAAAGTAACTTGGGGAGGAAAGGGTTTATTTCACTCGCTGTTCCTTTTAACAGTTCATCTTCAAAAGCAGTGAGGGCAGAAACTCAAACAGGGCAGGAACCCGGAGGCAGGAACTGAGGCAGAGGCCATGGAGGGGTGCTGTTTACTGGCTTGCTCCTCGTGGCTTGCTCAACATGCCTTCTTATAGAACCCAGGACCAGTACCCCAGGATGGCCCCACCCACAATGAGCTGGGCCCTCCCCCTTTCAATCGCTAATTAAGAAAATGTCCTACAGCCAGATCTTACAGAGACATTTTTTCAATCAATGTTCCATCCTGTGTCAAATTGACATAAAACTAGCCAGCACACAAGTCATCATCTCAGAAACACTAAGTTTTAGATTGAGGCCCACTCACCTGAAAAAATGGACAAAATGGATTTTAGTCTGTATGGCCCCATCATGGGATTTTTTTTTTTTAATGAGATCATCTCTCTGCACTGAAGATGTCTCTCTGTATAGTTGCTTACTGTCTTGAAATTCTGGCCTGCGTCAGCTCAGCATGGAGCAGAGGATGCTTTTCCATCATCCCTGTACTTACTCTACTAAGAGCATGCCCAGAACCATGCATAACCTTTGGCTCTCTAGACATTTCCACCAATCCAAAGATACATCCAGAGACGCATCTGTGCCGGTCAAATTACCTGTACATTTTAGGAGGGAAAGACATCTGGGAATAAGCTGTATGTTTGTGCAAAGTATCTGTGCATTTGGCTTTTCCACTAGGGATTTAGCATTGGGGATCTGCTGGCTGCCCAGGGAGGGGAGGCTTTTCAGGGTGGGGCTGAGGGTTTTTCTGCCAGTTTGAGGATGTTCTCTGTGCTGACTTACCTGTTGCCATGGAGACCGGCAGTACAAACACAAGTTCCCACTTGGCTTCTGCTGCTCTATTTATTGCTTAGGGCCTGTCAGTAAACAGTGCCAGGCAGCCTGGGCTGGCCTGTGTGAGGTGGCCACACCCACAAGGATTAGCCAGGCGGTCCCAGCATGCTGTGCATTGACTCAGCAGCAGTAGGGATACTGCTCCAGGCTGGGAGCCAGTGGGTTGCTCTATGCCACCTCTAGCCGGCCCACTTCAGTCATCTGAATTGAATGAGGGTGGGGGAAGGCCTCATGCTCACAGGAGGCACGTGAAGGGATATTTTAAAAGTCCATTCTGAGATGTCAGAGTGGAACGATTGGTCCAGACAAAAGATAGTGCCCTCTGCAGACAAGCAATGACCTCACTTGGTAAGGACTTAGCTTAACAGAGACCAATGGCTAGCCCAGGACCCACAAACAGGTACCCAATAAGCCAGGGCCTCTCTTCAGAGTGGTTTAGTAACCTGCTCAAAGCTCACTCAGCAGGCCTGAGATGGAGTCAGGTCATTTTCATACAGACTTAAAGTTTTGACTTTTTGTTGTTGTTGTTGTTACTCTAGAAGCCTCGGACCTGTTGGAACAAGATTGTAGGTAGAATGACAGATTCTATCTTTGCTAAAATGGAAGTGGTTTTTAGCCCTAATTCTAAAAAAGAGACAACCCCTTTCCCACAAAAAAGTTGACCACTCTCGGTGTCAAGAGTATTGGTGCCATTCCTGGGCTCCTTCTTTAAGATGGCACGTTTGTGCTGTTAGATAGTAAGTCTCTTATGCTCGTATACGGCACTGGTCAAAATGAGGTCCAAGATAGCTTTGCATCTCAGTTAATATTCATACCAACCTTAGAGTAGAGGACACTCAAGGCTCAGAGAGGTTGAGGACCCTGATCCTTGTCATCCACTGGAGTTCTTACAGAACAATGGCCTGGTTCCTAGATGGGCAGGAATGAGAGAGATTGCCAGGTCCTCAGATGCACACTCATGCATGTGCACACATGTCCGTTCAAAAAAGAACCCAGGAGGAAACGGCACCAAGGAG
>CABHPQ010171674.1:14038-41734 GCA_902168405.1 Peromyscus aztecus | reverse complement strand
TGTGTGTGTGTGTGTGTGTGTGTGTGTGTGTGTGTGTGTGTGTGTGTTTTGGGGATCTGAACTCAGGTCCTCATGGTTGCACAGCACACATTTTACCCACTGAGTCGTCTCCCCAGCCCTGGTCCTCTTCGTGCCCATTTCTACACTATCTGGGAATTATCTTCCACCCCACTGGCTTCAGTCTAGATGAGAAATGAAGATTTTTCTTCAATACCTTTCTATCCTCCACATAGTTACATGATTATCCTAGACCCAGTTCTGGCCTTCTTTACCGCTCAGGCTTTGAGGACGCAGAATGGGTACATATCCTGGCTGCTGAAACAGTCTGGAGTGGCAGTTGTCTGTCTCTTCTACCTTCACAGCTAGGGCAAGGTTTTCCACAGCTCTTGTTTTTTCTTTCTTCTATAGGATCTGTACAACCACAGCGGGTGATGACAGTTTCTCTCACCTTTTCACGAGGCTGCTGTCAATCCATCCTTGTGTGTATGACACACACAAGTTAAGCACATGATTAGAAAACATTGGGATTTTGCAGCTGTTTATTATGGTGGCCCAGCTGGGCTCATTCTGACTGACATTCTCTATCCCAAGACTTCAATCCCTGGAATCCACATTGTGGAAGGAGAGAACCAACTTCTACAAGTTGTCCTCTGACCTCACATGCACCGTGGCACTCGCTTACCCACCCCTCGCACACATAATAAAAGACATTTTAAAAAGAAATAAGAAATAAGTGACTTAGGAAGCACCCAACACATTCCAGGTACATCCACCCCTATTCAGAACAGAGCTCTGCTTACAGCTCTGCCCCAGGTCGTCATTGGATGCATTTTAATTGACTGGGCACTATAAAAGGTCAGGACATGTTTCAAGAGCTCCAGACTTCAGGGAGCTAAGATCTGGCAAGGAACATTGAGACTGCAGGGGCTGATGCCATAGTAGCCAGCCAGGACAGTTGTGTTACACGGTTTCCCCCACCACTCCGAGTTCTGAGCCACTCAGATTAAAAAGAGAAAGGTTTGCTCCGACACTCTGTCTCAGATGTTTTTGGCCGTGACTGGCCCTGTTCTTTTAGGCCTGGCCAGGCAGTAAGTACATCATAGTGGGAGTGAGTGGCAGTGAAACTCACCTCAGGAAGAGGAAGAGGAAGGAGTTGGAAGTCCCTCTGTCCCTCCCAAGCCTCAATGACCCGAGTACCATGCACGAGACCCTCTCAGGGTTTTCATGAGCTTCTGATGGCACCAAAGGATGGTCTGAGCCTCGAGTGCCAGGCTCTGGGGGACACTTCACATGCAAACTAGAGGTGACCCCCTTGAGGGGCACTGAAAGTGATTCAAGGGGACAGAGGCCTAAGACATGACTAATGCAATGTGATACAGAAAAATCCAGCGAAGTCTTCATCTAAATAATGGCGTTGGAGGTAGACATTATGTGATGGATTGATGTTGACCGGAGATGGGGAGAGCACTCAAGAAGAATGGGCTGTGTGGGGAGGAGTGTGCAGGGCCAGCCTGAGGAAAAGGACTGGTACATGAAACTAAGGTGCCCTGTGTGCTGAGCTACATACTGGGAAGCAAGAGGGACAGATAGGTTAGGGTCAAAGGTCATTCAGAGTTGAATTAAATGGTTTCAACTTGGGTCTCAGGAAAACAATGCCTTCACCCACTGAACCACCTCACCAGCCCTCTTTTCTTATTTCTAAAGCAACACAACCGCCAGTTCAGAGAGCTGGCACTCCTACTGAGGCTAAGCATAGGCTTGCCCTCCTGCTTGGCTGCCTCACTTGGAGGCACATGCCCAACAGGAATATATAGATGTGTTGATTAAAAGACACACAATGCATTCAAAGCAGCCCTGCATGTAATTGTCCAGAGGAGATTTTCCCACAGAGTAACATGGTAAACTAGTTTAATCTCCTAGGGGAGCATTGTGTGTGAGGCTAGAGAATTATCCGGATCTATGTTCAACAGCATGAATGAATCTCATACAAATGTTAGAAGAACCAAACCTGACATGAAATGGTATAATTCTAGCACGCAAAGTGAAAGAAATGCAACATTAAGACATGCTCATGAGAGGTCATGCTAGGAATCCCCCTGAGGAGGTCAGGGGCCCTGGGAGCTGCTGTGGGCTGCTTCTTAGTTGGGGAGCTGGTTCCATGGCACACCATTGTTCTCAGCCTGCAATAAATGTATCCATGATGTGCTGTGAAAGAAAAGTTCAGAGGGGGATATGTGTTGATACAACTTTAGAAGATGAAAAGAAATGGAGGTGATGGAGTCATCTGAACTCTGTCGTCTGTAATCCCTGTTGGCGTTTTCACTCTCCCCTTCTAGCCTCTCCTTTATAATTTGATTTATTCTATTTTTGCATCACATGTACATGTACTTATTTGTGTATGGGTATATTTGTGGAGTTCAGAGGGTAGCTTGTCGGAGTTGGTTCTCTCCTTCTGGCACGTGGGTCAGAGGGATGGGACCCAGATCCTCAGGTTTGGCCACTGGGGCCACTGAACCATCTTATCGACCCTGTTTATACTTGTAAATACCGATGGAAACGACAGACCGATTTCTGGAAGGGCAGTGGGACTTGCTCATGATGGTCACTCCGGATACACTCGCCTTGCCATGGCTCCCACAGGCACTGAAGGATGTCAGCAGAGACAAGTTTCAAGACCAAGCTTTAATGAGGTTCCAAAGAGTGAGGTGAGGCATTAGCCACTCCCATAGGGAGGACCTAGCCTGGACACTCAGTTACCTTAGAGGAAGAACAGACCTGGAAACCCCATGTGGGGTGATCCCAGCCTACATAGGAAGGTCTTCCCATTTTAACACATAGTGAAGTTCCTTGAGGGCAGAGACCAAGTCCACATGATCAGAAACGTGTTTCCAAAGTCTAGCATTTTGCCTGGCACCTCATAGGAACATTTTACAATATTTGTTTATCAAGGATTCCTGTTCAGTAGAGAGCCTCCTGACTACAGATTCCCGTCACTTACTCTACTGATCCTTTGTTGCTGTTATTGGAGTAGTTTTGTTTTTTTGTTTGTTTGTTTATTCTTATTTTTTGCTTTTCTCCTTTGAACAGGGACACTGTTCAATGTTATGAACAGTTAATTTATCCTTTTGGAAAATAAAAATTCAGTTATGATGGCTTAAATATTCAGGCTTATTCTCTTCTTTTCCGGACATGGATAGTTCTATGTAGTCATCCAGGGCACAGTCTTCTGTCTTTGCACTGCATCCTGGGAATATCCTCAAGAGTATATGATGGCTGCTAGAGCTCCAACCATTACAGCCAAAATTCCATGCAGGAAACAAAACCACCAAACCGATCACATTCAAAAGGTTAAACAAAGTTGGGTGTGATTCGACAAAAGCCAAATACTAGCTGAGCAAAATTCCCCAAATTACTCTTCACTTCTGTCCTTCCTGTAGGTTAAAATGATTATCTTTGTAATAGAACAAATGTTATCGCTCTACCAGTAAATTGTATCTCAGTGCACCAAGATGTAAGCTTCCTGAACAGTCAATCTCCACTACAAAGACCAGGACAAGCCACTCTCACACCTTCGTGGTTACTTGGTGGAGAGACTGGACTTCCACACCGACCATTTTTGATGAGCTGACATGTTTGTGTGCAGGAAGGAACATGTAGACAAGTTTTCTTGTCAGTTCTCCAGATGTCCTGTGTCAGCTGCGGCAGGGGGATGCCAGCCAAAGAGAGCTGCCTGCCGCCCGAGTTCCAGTTCCTCTTAGTGACCTCCTTTCAGGTGATGCGAATCCTTGACTCTGTCACAGCAAAAGTTTCAGGAAGCGCTTAGTGGAAGCAACGTCAGTGAGTTTATTAGGTATTCAGACGGAGTCACCTAGCAAAACAGCAGTGTAAGATCCCAAGCCAGGGGTGGGCTTCTCAGAAGAGTCCTACTCGGTCTGTTTAGAAGGCTGTGTATGAGAGGCCGTGGCACTCAGTCACATTTCTCTAAGGGTGTGATTCGGAAGGCTTGGAGGTCAAGCAAAGCTTGTATTTAAGTAAATTCACAAATTAAGTAAAGTCTACAGGCTGGCTCATTTTTCTTAGAGTTTCCTCTGTAAATGAAGATGCAAAGTGGTTTTTGTGTAGTGTGTTGTTTAGATTTAGGGATGAACGAGGAGTGTTAGTACTGCTAAACTCGAGGTCACAAACATCCATCCTGAGCAGGCATGGTTCATTTGCTGTTGTGAAGATCCAGGGTTCACATGACACAGCTTTAGGAAAACACACATTATGTCTGCAGGCAGCTTTAATAAGTCACTGGTGGTGTTGCAGTTTCTTGGCTGTCAGGCAGCAGGAAAAGCAAAAAAGTCCCAGGCTGAGGGGCTTCTTTTATCTCGGGTCCTCTTCATTCTCCCTGTCTGCATCTTGCTTTGCTCTGACTGTGGAACGGACCCTGTGTTTCTACATTTCCACCATGGTATTAGGTCCATGGGTTTGCGGTTTAAGGTTCTTTGAGTTTTCCTGAGTGAGCTCACACTGCAGCAGCCAAGTGCAGGAAAAACTCCACCAGCTGCCTGTGAAGCAACTCCTCCTGCTGTGGCTTTTCAGACACGAGGCTTTCAGCAATCCTAGTCAAGTGGCCACTGGAAAAACTAACTGTGGCAAATTCCTGGACATGAGGAGATGTCTTTCTCTCTGTGTGGTTTCTATTTTGTTTTTAACAGCAAGGCTCTGCTCACATGAGTGAACCTTGTCCAGACAGTCTTCTCCCTTCTCTTTCTCACATCTCCCAACACGAAAGACTAAGAACCTCTGTTTGAATGGAAGGTTTTCTGAGACATTTAATTTTTCAAAATGTTCAAAAGCTGACTGTAAATCTCTCCACTGGATTTCAGTTGAAGGATGATGTGAGCCTGGGCTTGGATTTTCTCCATCAAGCAGACTGGGCAAAGTTTTAGCCAAGTCTACATATGGTAGGGGGTTGATGAATAGTTTTTTTGATGGATTGATTGAGTCTGATTGTACCAGATCAAACGGCATCCAAAGTGGGGGGAAAAACCAACCAGAGCTCGCTCTTTTCCCCAGTTAAAACATATCTTCATATTATTCTTTGACAACTTCATACACACTATAATGTATTTTGATCATATCCCCCACTACCCATTACCCTGTTTTATCCTCTCCCTCTGAACCTCCTCTTCTTCCCAGCAATTCCCCCTCCTACTTTTGAGTGTATGTGTGTGTGTGTGTGTGTGTGTGTGTGTGTGTGTGTGACTCACTGAGTTTAGTTTGGGTTACCAGCATGTTCATGGTGCTGGGTTATTTATCAGAGCACGATCAACTCTGCTGGAACGCTTGGTTGCTTGCCTGAATGTCACACCATGGGTTGGTACACACTTAGAAAATACAGTAGGACACTCCACCCTCAAGGCTCAGGGAACTTCACAGAAGATGGAACAGAAAGGTTGTAAGAGGAAGCTGGGAGGGGTACTGTGAGCTGCTGTCCTCTGGTTGTGGAGTGATTGTTAAACTCACCAGGTCATAGTGGCTGTGATTACCTGCACAAGATGGGGCCTGTCAATATTCCAGCATGGATCAGGAAGGGCTCAGGAGGCCCCACCGCTCCCCAAAGGGCTATTGGCAGTTAATGACTATTAGGGGATAGGGAGTCAGATTTCTTCAGTGGTGCGGCCACTGGTGAGTTGCCCATGGTCTGGTAAGTAATCCAGCAGTATGCACATGAAGGCAACCCTAACTAAGCTCAGTGAGACACATACACACGCACGCACGCACGCACGCACGTGCACAAAGCACGAAAGTAGGGGGGATTTGCTGGGAGGAAGAAGGTTTTCAGATGGAGAACATAAAACATGGTAATGGTTAATGAGGGAAAATGACCAAAATACATTATAATGTGTTTGAAATTGTCAAAGAATAAACTTTTAAAACTAAAAAGAAAATATAGTAGGAAAGCAGAAAACAGTCTCTTTGCGCAGATTCTTCCACATTAATTTATACAACACCCCACCCCCCAACTGCATTCTCCTGCCTCCGTGGTAGGTTGCCCTCTTTGACTACAAAGGAAGGTGCTTCTCCTCACTTACCAGCTCTTAGCTCCTTCTGTTCTCTGAAAAGAAGCCACCCAGGCAGAAATGGAATTTGCTGAAATTGGGAAATCTGAGAATCAGATTTAAAGACTTAATTGCCACAGGAAAGCATCTGGTTGTGAAGTAGCTGGGGACAATCCCCACGACTCTTACTGTCTGAAGGCTGCGCTTGGCTCTGTCCATCCAGATGACTCCTCCTTTGCTCACTGTGCCTGCTGCCAGTGAGAGGAGCTGGCTGGACCCCTGTCTCTGCAAAGGCACACCATCCTCAAGGACCAGTATGGAATCTATAGAATAAAGCCCAGACTGGCACAGATGTGGTGATATTTTATTTGTGCTGAAATGTGATATTTTATTTGTATGTTAATAAATGAAGTTGCCTGGAGATCAGAGGTCAAATAGCCATAAACAGAAGTTAGGCAGTGGTAGCCCACACCCTTAATCCGATCACATGGCAGGCAGAGTCTCTGTGTGATCAAGAACACAGTCAAGTGTGGTGACACAAGCCTTTAATCCCAGTACCAACCATAGAGACCTGGAGGTCTGTATAGACAGGCAGTGATGAGGAAGTCATGTGGCTGAGCTTAGAGCCAATGAGAAGGCAGAACAGGAAGGCAATTAAAGCAAAGGTCAGGCAGGAAGAAACTCTGTGGAAGCTACTGCTGGTGGTAAGCTAAGGCTAGTTGTGGCTATTTCTCTGATCTCTTCGGCTATTGCCCATGTATTTGGCTTTGCATTTCTTATTTAACAAGACTGTTTAGAAGTTCGTCTACACACAGATAGTCTGCATTAGCCCTTGAAGACACCCGCTGCTGGAAGAACTTTCATCTGGAAACTTCTGAGTTTGCGTGGGGAAAGCTGCTTCCCTTTAACGATTATTAACATCACTTCTAGGTCTTATTTTTGTTGTTTTCCAAAGAAAACCATAAGGAACCTGTGCTGCTGAGTCATTCTGACTCAGAGTGGTTTTTGCTCATCTTGAGCTCATTATGGTGCTAAGTTCTCCATGCAGTCAATTTCCCATCCACCATTTTGAACATCAGATGTGTGAACTGAGCATGCTCAGGAATGTGCCCACCTCTACTGTGATGGCATCCTTCCAATATGACTTAATACAAGTTTCTCTAATAAAATCTTGCCTTGTGTGTTTGGGGAGAGAGTCATACCCCCACTGCTTCACTTACTTGTACAAATAATAAATAGTTATTTACTCTTTGTCAACAAATAACAATCCCAAAATATCTCTCTACCACACTAACAGCAAGAACAACATCCTCCTCCTCCCCTCCCTAACAATCCTAAGCACTCTGACGCCTCCACTCTTACCACTACTAATCGTATAAAAGAAGTTTAGGATAAGAAGTCCAAGAGCCTTCAAAGCCCTAAGTAAACCAAAAAGTTTAACTTCTGAAGAAGGATTGCAAGACTCTATCTTACATCTAATGAATGCAAATCAATCGCTTTAATTAAGCTAAATCCTTATCTAGATTGATAGGAATTCAACCTATGAACTTTTAGTTAACAGCTAAACACCCTAAACTGGCTTCAATCTTCTTCTCCTGCCTCTCAGAAGGGGGCAGGAGAAGCCTTAGTAGAGTTAGTTTTCTACACCTTCCAATTTGCAATTCGACATGAATATCACCTTAAGGTAAAAAGAGGGGTCAACCCTTTGTCTTTAGATTTACAGTCTAATGCTTATACTCAGCCATTTTACCCATGTTCATTAATCGTTGATTATTCTCTACGCAAGGGGTGAACCCGCGTTCAGTGACAGACACACAGCTTTGCAGGGTCTTAGTACTCGAGGTGTAGTCCATAAATCCAGCACTGTCTGCCTTCTACTAAGACTCGGGGGCTCACATGCTAAGTTGGTAAGAATTTAAATGACCACACACTTTTTAAACTCAACATCATAGTACTGCCTTTGGGTGCCTGGCTCCTTTGGGGGTCTGTTGATTCCAATGAGAAGCAAGGAGAGTGTAGGGAGAGCAGACTCAGAAGAGAGGCCACTGGAAGGGGGGTTCAAAGGAAGACGGATGGACAGAGTTAAGGAAGAAAAGAGAGGCCAGTGTGATTCCCACTCGGTACATGGACAAGCCTTCCCGGGCTGTCCAAGCGTTGAGGGATTTCCACGTCCATGATGTGTCTGGCATGGCAGGAGGATGCTAGAAATGAGAGAAGTGGCCGCAGGAGGGTAGGTTTGGGGACAAAAGCTGACACTGTTGCCTTTCAGAAACGAGCATGATTAGGGAAGGGGGCTTCAAGATCATGGGAGCTGGGGTTGCATCTTGAGATGGGAGGGCGTTATAAAGGGACAGTACATCATATCAAAACCCAGCATGATGGGGCCTTAGAAGCGGGGAGGAGGCATCTCTTTAAAACCTGGAGAGGAGCTTCATTAACAGGGATGGTTTCAAATGAGAGAGGCAGCCACAGGGCCAGGATGGTGTGGAGGACCAGAGGACAGCCTGCAGACAAGACTCTTGAAAAAGTATCTGGCTTGAAGTTCCATACCATGTGGTTTACTCTGGGATAGCCCACCTAATAAAGACCCCAGAGGAGCCAGGTACTGGGGAGAACCACCAATTAGGAGCCACAGTACCACAGGACTTCTCAACTCTTACCCTAGGGAGAGAGTCACAGGAGGGTGTGGCCTGATCTCTTCAGGCTGTGGGATCCTGCCCTACAGTGATCAGTGTCTTAAAGGTCTTAAAGTGCCAGCACCCTAACTGGGCAGGCCCATGGACTAACAGGGACAAACCTTTATTTTATGAGGGCACATACATCTTTATTGGGAGAAACTCACTTACCTTTTGGAGAACCATGAGCAAAGCACATCCATCACCGGTCCCAACCTCCCGGGGTCCTTGTTAAAACTGCAGATCGGGGACAGGGTCTGCAATTCATCATATTTAACAAGCTCCCGGAGGATGCTGATGTGATGGTTCATGGACTTTCTTGGACCAGCAGAGGCCAAGAACGCAGCAGGTCATTAGCCCTGGGCAGAACAGCCTCGCAGAACACAGTGCCCCAGGGACATTCCTGGGATCCAGGTGCTGGGGTGGAGTCTTACCCCCGACAGACTGCTGGCTGGAGTGGACTGAGTGGAGGACAGAGGGACAGCAGTGGGGTGTGCAGCCTAGGATGAACAGCCATCCCGATTTGCCTGACCATGGAAAACCCTGTGCCCTAGGACTAAGTGTCATAGTTCTGTGGTATTTGCCAAGTAACACCCGCTAGAAGCACACAACCCTTCCCATGATTTGCTTGGTGGGTTGGCTGAGTTTACACTTGAGTTAAAGGGGCGGCCATCAGTTTCATTTCTGGTCCTCGCTGCCATGTCTTAAAAGGAGTAGCCATGCTTTAGATAAAGCTATCTTGTTTTTCTTAGTGGCACTGTGATTATTTGTCTTCACAGGAACTTTAGCTGAGCAGGGCCTTTGCTTTTCTACCCAGAACATGAAAACCTAAGCACATATTTCAGAAGAGCAATGGAGTGTCAGAAACCCCATAGGAGAACCAGAGAAGCCAGTTTTACTAGGGGCTGAGAACCACCCACCCCTCCACGACAGTGAATCGGCTGGAGCACGTCATTGGAAAATGTCTGGCTCAGCTCCAGCCATGGCAATCCCAGTAGCATCCCTGGGGTCATATTCTTTGTCATGTGGAGGCTAAAATAGGCTATATGAAAGACAGCAAAACCATGCTAACTGGAATCTGGCAATGGGGGTGGGGGTGGGTGGAGCGGACAGATGAAGGGTGGGTAGCCTGTACACATATGGGAATGGGTGGAGCGGACAGATGAAGAGTGGGTAGCCTGTACACATACGGGAATGTCACTTTACCCACTATTATGTCCATTCATGAGCTAATCAGTACACAGGCTTCCTCTGCAGCCAGGCCTCTGAGGTCTTGCTTAAAGAACTGACCGTGTTAGCTACAATCAACATCCCCTCACACCTGGCATCCAGGCCCCTCACACAACAAGAGCACTCCTGCTTCTGGCTCAATAGAAGGACTCGTTAGAGTTGGCATCTAATTTTCCTGCTCAAGAAACTCAAGTATCAATGGCCGCTTGTCACAGACCTTTGCTCCTAACAGCTGAGACTTACATGTGACCGGGCCTTGGCTCCCAGGAGCAGGTCACCTGAGCCAACAGCTTCCAGGTGCTGCTTGGGTCATGCAAAAAAAAAAAATCTCACTGCATCCTGCCTGCCTGCTGAGGGGAGCCCTGTTGCTAGAGTTTTCCTGCCTGGCCCACAGTCAGGACAAATCTCTTTCACCTGCCAGTCCCACAGCCGCTCAGACCCAACCAAGTAAACACAGAGACTTATATTGCTTACAAACTGTATGGCCGTGGCAGGCTTCTTGCTAACTGTCCTTATATCTTAAATTAATCCATTTCTATAAATCTATACCTTGCCACGTGGCTCGTGGCTTACCGGCATCTTTACATGCTGTTTGTCCTGGCCGTGGCAGGCAGTGACTCCTTCTGCCTTCCTGTTCTTTTTATTCTCTCTGTTAGTCCCGCCTATACTTCCTGCCTAGCCACTGGCCAATCAGTGTTTTATTAGTAACACATTTGCCATACAGAACATCCCACAAGAGAGCCCTCACACTGGGATACTGGGAATCAGCAGTTTCAACAGTGCCCCCTCCTCTTCCCCAACTTTCTTTCTGGTTCCTTCCTCCTCCTCCCCTTCCTCTTATTCCTCCTTCTTCCCCACCCCCATCCTGTTTGCTGGTTTTCTTCTCCTCCTTTTCTCCCCTTCCCCTCTTCTCTCTTCCTCCTGTATCCGCTCTTCTCCACCTCCCCGCCCCCACTCTCCACACCTGTGTTTGGGCCCTGTCTTAGTCTGGGTTTCTATGGCTGGGAAGAGACACTGTGACCATGGCAACTCTTGTAAAGAAAACATTTAACTGGGGTGGCTCGCTTGCAGTTCAGAGGTTCAGTCCATTATCATCATGATGAGGAGCATGGCAGTGTCAGGCAGACATGGTGCTGGAGAAGCAGCTGAGAGTCCTACATCTTGCAGGCAAGAGAAAGTCAAGTGAGACACTGGGCATAGGAAACTCAAAGCTAGCCCCCATAAGTGACACACTTCCTCCAACAAGGCCACACCTCCTAATAGCATCACTCCCTATGAGATTATGAGGGCCAGTCACATTCAAACTACCACAGGCCTCTTCCCTTTCTGTAAGAAGTCTCACCCGATATCTCACCAAACTCTTACAGTGCTTGGAAGTACTGCCATCAAAGTACCCCTAAATGGAGAGCTCTGGGCTGGGACTGGGGTTCTCAAACTCCCAGTGAGTAGCTTGGAAGTGCTCACGATATAGGTTTAGAACCCATCAGCTGACCCCACTGGGGCTCACACAAGGCCACTACCCCACACTGCCAAAGCCTGCAGTCCCTGAGGCCATGAAAACTAGAGACCCATGGGCAGTGGTGGAGGCAGTTAGGACTGCAAGACCAGACAGCACAGGCTGCAGTTCTGACCTTGACACTCAGCTGAGCATTCTCAGCCAAGGTAGCCATGTCTCGGTGCCCACACATATTCCTCTGTAAATACATTCCCTTCCTGAGACCGATAGTGAGAATCAATGACACTGGGTGAGCTAGGTTCCTAGATCAGAATCAAGTAAGTGCTCAATAATGGCCCCTTCCCTCAGAAAGCCCAAAGGAATATAAGCAGCAGGGGGACCGTGAACAGTAGCGTAATGGACATGAAATGGCAAAATGGCAGCTGCGGAGATAAAAGGATAGACCCTTCCACCCTGCTGCATGTTGTTACAAACGATTGGCAGCAGAACAGAGCTGTTTAGAGCAGCTAGGACAGAAGGCAGCTTCCACCAGCTAGCTGCAGGGTGCTGAGGGCCTGGGTACTAGAGCTGTTCAATTCCTGAGAAGATCTCAGAGCCAAAGCTAGGCACCTCCCACATGCCATGTGTAAGCAAGCGCTGAGTGTCTCCAAGACGAAAAGCACTTTTCTCAGTTTGAACCTTGGGGCTGATGGTTGGAATCAACAGGTTTTTCCATGCCTTATTTTTTTTTTCTTTTGATGGAACAGTCTTTTCCACCTCACTTTGTAGAGGCTCTAGAAGCATTTGGCCTGCTTGGAATTTTCATGGCAATTCCAGTTACCCCAGCGGTCACTCCCCATACTTCTGTGTTCACTGACAAGGCAGAGTTAAGTACCCAGGTTCTCTTCCCCCAGAGTACACACTCCTGCTAGTTCTATCCAGCCTTGGCTATGCCAGACCTTCAGAACTGTGGCATGGGCACTCTGTGACCACTCTTCTTCCCTCCTGCTCCCCTCTAAGCAGGTGACTCTGAGGTTTTGGGGGAACTTGGAGAAGTGAAGTTTTGCCTGTGAAAGCCACATGAGTTCTTTGGTAAATCTCCCCACTCCCTTTCTCGTCTGACATTTCCCACGTGCTCTCAAATCATAAGGCTGATTCTTAGGTCTGCCTGTTTATTTGCAGTCTAATCCCTCTATGGATTGATCCCAGCAGCTTAGAGAAGACACACTCTTAGGAAAAAAACACCTACCGGGCTTTGCACAGAGAGGACTCGTGGTGATGAGTAGAGGGTTTGTGTGGGTGCAGCATGCATGGTAACGACCTCTTCTCCTCTTCCTTCTGAAATGTCCCGACTTGGTATATCCTTAGAACTAAGATAGACGAGGGCTTGGCTGGCATGCACACCCACCCAACACATCTTCCCTTTAAGATTTCAAATACAGGACCACTATTTTTAAGACACTTGCTGTTGTTTTTACACGGATAGCATAGGAGCTAACCCCGGGTATCAACAGATGGGACTACATGAAATGCTTGGGAAGGTTTAGGAGGAGGCGTGTCACTGGGAGTGAGCTTTGAGGTTTCAAAGGACTCAAACCATTTCCAGTGTCTCTCTCTCTGACTCATGGTTGTGTCTCTAGATGTGAGCTCTCAGCTACGGCGGCTCCAGAGCCATACCTGCTCCCATGGTCCCTGCCATGATACTCATGGACCCCAACTCCCTGAAACTGTAAGCTTCCAATTAAATACTTCCTTTTATAAGTTTCCTTGGTCATAGTGTTTCCTCATAGCAATGGAAAAGTAATTAAGACACTAGCCATTGGAAAATGTAAATTAAAACTACTTTGAGATATCACCTCACCCAAGTCAGAATGGCTGGCATCAATAATTTTGACAACAAATGTTGGAGAAGATGTGGAGAGAAAGGAACCCTTATTCACTGTTGATGGAGGTGTAAATTAATACAGTCATTGAGGAAATCAGTTTGGGGATTTCTTTAAAAATTGGAAACAGAGTCAGGAATGATGGTGCACACCTTTAATCCCAGCACTCAGGAGGCAGAGGCAGGTAGATCTCTGAATTAATAGAAGGCCAGCCTCATCTACAGAGTGAGTTCCAGGACAGGCAGGGCTACACAGAGAAACCCTGTCTTGGAAAAACCGAAAACCAAAACCAAACAAACAAAAAAGTAGTGGGAAGCAGAAGCTTTTGTTCTGGAAGCCTGTTCTAACTGTACTTAGTTATATAGACCTTGACTCAGGTTGACTTTCATGCATGGTGTTTACTTATTTGCAAGTATTTTTTAAAATAATAAAGTTCATAAAATTAACAAACAAAAAGACACTTGGAGGCTGTGCTATAGTGGAGAATGCAGGGAGCTATTATTATCTATTAATAATTCCTTTTCTTCTATTAATTGAGTTGGCACCAGCTTAATGCCTGCCTACATCAGAAATTTTTTTTGAAACTTCCATGAGAAGAGTATGTGTCCGGCCATGAGCATTTGCCCAAGGCCTGGGAAGAGTTTCAGTCCCTGTGTGAATTGTCTAAGCTGTGAGCTGGAGATGCTGGGTTTTGGCACAAGAAGACTACGAAAGAAACTTTGGCCGGCTGTAGGCGGCTGGTGATGATTAGGGAGAAGGAGCGTGTTACAGTCTGGTGCTTAAATGTTCTCTAAGGACCCAGGGATTTAAGGGTTGTTCCACAGCCTGCGGCACTGTTAGCAGTGTTGAGCCTTTAGGAAGTGGGCCCAATGGGATGGAGTTAGGCCATCAGAGGGGGTGCACTTGAAAGGGGGTACTGGGGTCACAGTCCCTCCTCTCTGTCTTGCTGTTCCTGACCCACATGAGCGAGTATCTCTGTGTCACCAAGCACTCTCTGTCATTTGGGCTTTCCACTAGTCCAAAAGCAATGGAGTCAACTTTTGCATTCTTGTGGACTAAAATCTCCAAAATAGCAAAGAAAAAAATCCCTTTCTTCTATTAAGTTGGTATTCTTGGGTATTTTGTCATAACAGATTACTATGAGGCAGGACCAGTAAATGGAATGTTGGAGATTCTGCAAGATCGTTACAAAGTGAAATAGTGTCTGTCCCTGTCTCATGTCTACCTTGATCTTACCTTAGTCTCTGTCAGCTTCAGCCACATCAACAACCCATTGTACACACACACATAAAGGTATTTCTGGAAGGGATAAGCCTTTGAATTGGAGAACTCAGTAAGCAAATGGCTCTCCTTATGATTGGCATCACCCAGTCATTGAGAGCAGAGGAAGATGGAGTTTGCTCTCTCTGCCCGATTGCCCAAATGGGGATACTAGCCTTCTGCTCATGGTGCTCCTGGTCCTCGGGTCTTCAGTCTGAGATAAGAATCTACACTGTTGGCTCTAAGGTCTCTGAACTAGACCTGGCTGTGTTCATGTTGACCTGCCACACTGGCTACATCAGCTGTTCTTGCCCTCTAGATCCTGGGGTTGCTTAACCTCTACAGATGCTTCACACATCTCTACTTAGAGATTTGGCTATGGAGGCAGAGAGTACTGTGGTCTGCCACCAGTGACTGAAGTCCCAGGCAGAGTTTGTAGTGTCTGTTCTCCCTATCATCCATCTCTGTTAGCATCTGTTGCCCATCAGTTCCCCTTCCCCACACCGCTTTGCTTCTCTGGGGTTGCCCTTCTCAACCTCCTGTTACAGAGGTCATCTACCATAGACTACAGTTAGGTTCAAGAAAAATGCCTTGCCTACCTCAGTTGCTGAAAGCCAGTATGAGGGCTGTTAGGGTGCATAAGAAATGAGGGATGGTGATTTTTTTTCCTGGTTGCTGCCTGATTTCTTGAAGGGAGAAACAGTGAACTAACTCCCTCTCTTAAAACCTTAACACACTCATACTGGTTAGAGTCCCCAATCCTGTTTCCTTGCAATCTTAATCTCTTTAGTTCCCCAGGTCAAACCCCATGAGCCGGCGAGCCTGCGTCACTTGGAGTAACTGCAGAGGCCTCAGAATGTCCAACAACTCCTTTTTGATTAAGCCTGGTGGCATTCCCCTGCCATCCCAGCTCTTGGGTGGCTGGGAAGGGAGTATCAAGAGTTAGGGGCCCTGGCTTCATAGCAAGAACCTGTCTCCAAACAAAACCCCAAACAAACAAAACAAAATCCTCAAGTTTATGAAGGATAAAAATGATTTGTGGAGATGTGACCCAAGTCCACAAATCTCTGCTCATGTCATTTTAGTACCCTAGTTGGCACCCTGCTCTGGACTTGGCCTGTCTGCTCTCCCCAGATAGAGCTACACTCCCCTCGCTGGTCTATCTTTTCTGGAAGATCCTTCTCTCAGATGTCTGGAGGGCTCCCACCCACGTTTTCTCAGGTCACACAGTCTCCTCAGCAAGGCTTCCTGGGTACCATCTGCAGTGGTGCTTTTGATTTTCTACCTCCCGTCTCCCAGCCTTGCCTCATGGTTTTCTGAGTGCCTCATATAATCGTTTCCCTACTTCCTGTCTCCCAGTCTTGCCTCGTGGGTCCCTGAGCGCCTCATATAATCCAACACCTACACATTTGATTATTGATTTTGTGTCTTTTTTTTCTTCTGTTAGAACATGAATTCCACATCTTGGTCCCTTGCTCTGTCTCCATTCTCTGAAGCCAGGCTGAGTAGATGCGCAGAGGATTGCTCTGTAATTGTGTGCTTCCGGGTCAAATCCTTTTCCTCTGAGGCCAACAGCAGACAAAGGCCAGCCTTATTGGAAGGAGAGTGCAGTGAACTTGACTTGCCCTTGGGGGCTCACACTGCCCTGTTCTGCTGCCTTCATGACTGACCTCAGCCTAACAATTCCCAGTAATTTACATAAATGAAACTTACAAAACCCTAAGTGTGTGTAAAACAGTTTATCCCATTTGTCTGCATCTCAACTTAACTTCAGTTACGAGGTCATTTCTGCTAAGAACCTCAGACTTCTTTCTTACCTTGAAGTAGTGACTAAGAGTCAGGGGTTTATGTCACACCAAGAAGCCAGTGGCCCTGACTGTTGTAGGCACCCTTTGCAGATCAGCAGCCGCGATCCCTATCAGTAGCTATGAGGAGACCCCTTGTTTTCTTCTTTACGTTGCCCGAAGTTCTGGTGACTCCAGTGCTTCCACAGCACTCAAAGACACAGACACGGTGATGTCTCTTCAGTACCATGCTGGATTTCAGTCATCTCCAGGATCATGTTCCAGGGCCCAGCGGAGAATTCACTCCTAGACAGCTCCCCAGAGAAGGATGTGGCAGAGGCCCACTCAGCTTTCAGAGACCTGCCAGGGCCTGATTACACCCCCTCTGTCATGTTAGAAAGAGAAACATTATAGAGAGAGAGGTTTCTCTGGCAAGTAAAAGAAGCAGAAACCCATGAGCTTTGAAGCATGAGAAGGACTGTAGGATGGGGCTGCCTTTAAAGATGGAAGAGCTGGGGACACAATGCCTCTAGGGACCGAGAGACATCTTTGGTAGTCTCTGTTGACTACACCACTGGTAGTCAACCAAGACATGAGTCCCCAAGCCCTCCAGCCACAAGGAAATAAATGATACCACCACCTAGACTGGGTGCAGTGGCAGATCCATCCCTACAGCCCCCAGCCAAGAGCTCCCAGTCACAGTTAGAGCCCTGGTGGCTGTTGTTATCAGCCACTCACATGTGGATCTGCTGTACAGCCACAGGAAACAAAAACAGGGCCCAAGTCAGAGCACTGTCCCTGGAAGGCCCTTGATAATGCTTTTAAAAATGCTGCTCCCTTTGGCTGCTGAATGCTTTGGAAATATGGTTAGAGAATGAAAACTCCTGTGCACCCCTCCAGCTCCTACCCCTCCAGCTCTCTGCATTAGCCAGCTCCTACCCCTCCAGCTCTCTCCATTAGCCAGCTCCTACTGTCACCAGGCTGAGGTCATTTGATTTTGGCTACTGAGCAATGACAGCACGTGGTGTGTGGCACCGCTGAGATGAGCAATCACAAGATGCTCCTCCCACCCCTGTCTTCCCCACTGGGCAGATGCAGGAGAGCCAGAGTCTCCAGTCGCTGGACCCCAAGAGGCAACATGGAGCTGAGGGCCCTGCAATCTGCTGCAATCCTGTTTTGAATTTTAAACTTGTAGTTAGTCTTAACCTTCCTCAGACATGAGTTCTCTGCCTTAATACAAGCCTATCAAAGCTTATAAAACAAAATAGAATCCTTCATCTCAAGAAATGCTTTCTCCTAAGACCCCAGTGACTTTTCATTTTTGGTTTTTGTTTCTTGTTTTCATTTTTCAAGAGTATCTATCTATCTATCTATCTATCTATCTATCTATCTATCTATCTATCTATTTATTTGTTTATTTGTTTATCTGTTTATCTGTTTATCTATCTATTGTTTATTTATTTTTTTATTTATTTATGGGCGTGCGTGTATGAGCACACCATGATATTGTTTTTTTTTTTGAGACAGGGTCTCTATGCTGCATAGCTCTAGCTGTCCTGGAACTCACTGTGTAGACCAGCCTGGCACTGAACTCAAAGATCTGCCTACCTCTGCCTCCCCATGTGCTGAGATTAGAGGTGTGTGGCACTGGATCATCAGGATCCAGTGACCTTTTGTATATCTTCTGTGTGGACCTCAGGCTGTGGGTGCTTTGGGAGTGTGCACTGTCCTCATGTGGATGATTCTTCCAAATGCCTCCTGAGTCAGCTTCTCTCAGGTCTTCCCTATGCGTCTTTGCCCTCTGTGTGTCCTGCTTTCTCCACTGCAGACCTTTGCACTTCTCTCCAGCAACTTTGATGGCTTATAATACTTCGTTTTGTGATTGTTTTTTCTTTTCCCACCAGAACTGAAGCTGCATGTGTGGCTCAGAATCCTGAAGGGGCTGTGATTCCATCCTTCTCACAAGCTGACTGACTGCCCTGACATAGTTTAATGTAGTTGTCGGAAGACACAAGACTCCCACATCAAAGACAAAGGATTCCTCTTCTACAGCACAGAAATGAGCCCATGTGTTTGCATCGATGCCCTCTCACCCGCTATTCCCTATGGATCACATGGATGATGGTGCCCACATTCAGAGGGCCCACCATCATGGCAGAGGAATACTTTGCTAAGGGAACCTGAGCTCTTGTAATGGAATGTGAGCAGATTAGCTGGATGCTGGCCCAAGGGAAGACATCTTTATTATACTGGCTGATATACAAGCCTAATCTTTCTCTGGGGGAAGATGCTATCTTTGTCTTCCATTCTATTTGCTTTGTAACATCCTTGAAGAGACACTGCATCTTCTGTTAGGAGGTACAGAGATGGGAGAAACCAAAGGAACAACCCTCTGTGGTGCCCCATGCCTGTGATCACAGTATGAGGAGGGTGGAAACAGAAGGATCTTGAATGTGAAGCTAGCCTGGGCTTATATGGCAAGGCTTGTCTTTAGAACAAACAAGACCAAAACAATGGCAAATGGTCACCCTGCCCTGGGCAGTGGTGGTGAACAGAATTTCACAGCCCCTAGGAATGTTCTACCCATGCAACCCCATCATATCTCTCAGTTCTGAGTCACAGAAAGAAAGCTAGGGTTTTTTTTTTTTTTTTTTTTTTTTTTTTTTTTTTTTTTTAGAAGTAAAAGGGAATTAAACAATGTTTCCAAATATGTGTTTTGAGAAGGTAACATAAAGAATTCAAAACAAATCCATAGATGTGCTGGCATGTGTATGGCACCTGGTGAAAACTCTCTCCTACTCCCATCCCCACCCAAACTGAACAAAACAGAAAGCATCCTCCCAACCGGAAGAAAATCGAGTATAACGTTCTTTCTTTGTATGTAAGGAGGTAAAGGCAGCTTAGATGAAGGATGTTTACCTAGAATCCAGAGACTTGTGTTTGAATCTTCCCTCTGGCCTTAACTAGGTGCCTGTGTACCTTAAGACACGTTCACCTACATCCCTGGCCAGAGTTTCGGCCAAAGGGTACCGATAACTAAGTGTTCTTTGTAGAATCTTCCGGCTTTCAATTTTTGAATTATTCCAGTTCAGTGCCAAACCATGGAGAGACATTGAAGCAGCTCAGAAGACCTGAGACCGGGTCCCACCCAGCGTCTGTGAAGGCGACAGCGCAGTCCACAGTTGCACAGTTTGTGCACTGCTCCAGCTCGAAGAGACAAGAGATATGCTGTCTGAGGTCTGGTCTCCTCACCCCCAACCCTCCATCAGCTGGTGAAGTTGGCGCCTTTTCTAATTAGCCCATCCAGAGATACCCCTGGGATCATTCCTGTGCCAAGGGAAGCCACTGGTACCCACTTGAAAGGAGGAGCAGAAAGCACTGGCATGCAGAATTAGAGGTGAAGTCAGCATTTCTGAACTCCATTCAGGACAAGGAAGAGAAGTCCACCAAATGGGTCCTCCCTAATCAATGGGTCCTCCTTGAGCTGTGACCATGTGAGACCTGTGTGTGTGTGTTCATTGTTCTCTCTTCTAGCAACAGATTCATTACTGCAAATAAAAAAGAATTACTTTCTGAGGTGGTTTGAAAGAAAATGGCCTCCAAAAGGAGGCCACATGTGGCTCTGATGGAGTAGGTGTGGTCTCGTTGGAGGAAGTGTGTCACTGTGGAGGTAGGCTTTGAAGTCTCACATGTGTTCAAGCTGCACCCAGTGAGTCAGACTACTTCCTGTTACCTGAAGGTCAAGATATAAGAACTCTCAGTTCCTTCTCCAGCAACATGTCTGCCTGTATGCTACCTTGCTTCCTGACATAATGACAGTGGACTAAACCTCTGAACTGTAAGCACCCCATCTTAATGTTTTTCCTTTATAAGAGTTTCCATGGCCATGGTGTCTCTTCACAGCAGTAGAAATCCAAACTAAGACACTTTTTATGTATAGAGAAAGGAATACAATATTGTATTTGTTTGTTTGTATGTTTTTGGAGACAAGGTCTCTCTATGCAAACCAGGCTGGACTCAAACTCACAGAGATCCTCCTGCCTCTGCCTCCCACATATTAGGATTAAAGGATTAAATCACCACATCTTTCTTTCAAAGGATATTCCAGTATACAAGTCTTTCAAAGGATATTCCAAAAGGGGTCATGTGATTGCTCAGTAGGCAAAAACTATGGGCACATCTCTTATGCAAGCCTTCCTTTACATCTGAGATGTGTGTACACTATGTGCACATGGGGGTCAGAGGTCAACATCAGGTATCTTCCTCAATTACTCTCCACTTTATTTTTTGAGACAGGATCTTTCACTGTATGTGAAGCCTGCCAGTTCAGCTAGACTAGTTAGCCGCTAGCCCCAGGACTCCACTGGTCTCCCCAACTCACCAATGCTGCAACTACAGGAGGTGCCAGTGTATAACATATAAGAAAAATGTTACACCAGGGCTTCTGGTTTTTATGTAGGTGCTGGGGGTTGAACTCAAGTTCACATGTTTGTGCAGTAAGCACTTCACTGGCTAAGCCATCTCCCCATCCCCACACCTGAGACTTAATGCTGTCCTCCAGTGAGCCATGTTGTAAGCAGAGAACCATGTGGGAGACATGCCATCCCAGAGTTTCTCATACTGTGTGGCTTGTTTCTGTGCAGGCCCTCAGATAAGTCACATGTCCTGGCTTTCATGACCTTATGTAGTGCCCTGCCCTATTTGGTTGTATGACTTAGCTTGGACATTGGGACACTTGTCAGAATGACACAGAAAATGACCAATATGGGCTCGTGTACTATACTTGTGGGAAGCAGAGGGAGCTCTGAGTGAATGAAGTCTACATCCACCCTTGTTCACTTTGACAATGGCCCACTGAGATCATTCAAAAAAAAATCTGAGATGAGTCAAATTCAGAAAATTTATGTAAGCAAGGAAATTTCTAGAACCCAGAAGTATTCAGAACTCAAAACCGGGTGGAATGCCCGCCCTACTACTCCTGTTCCTTATTTTTATAGACAGCTGAAAAGAAGCAAGACAAAAAGCTGATTGGCTGTAGTCAGTATTTATCTTGTATGGGTATGGTCTGATCAGTTGGCAGCCTATGATTAGCTGAAGCTAGACTTCTGTGATTGGCTTAGCCTATGATTGACTGAAGCTTGACTTCTGTGATTGGCTGAAGTTTGACTTCTGTGATTAGCTTAGCCTATGACTGGCTGAAGCTTGACTTCTGTAATTGGCTGAAGTTTGACTTCTGTGATTGGCTTAACCTGTGATTGACTGAAGCTTGACTTCTGTGATTGGCTTAGCCTGTGATTGGCTGAAGCTTGACTTCTGTGATTGGCTTAGCCTGTGATTGGCTGAAGCTTGACTTCTGTGATTGTGAGTCTTAACTCAACTGTTAGGAGGATATGCTCTTAAGTACATAATTTGTGTACATACTAAAACAGGTTGCAATCAGCTATATATGGAGGTGGCTTTGGCCAAATTTTATCACCCACATATAGAAACAAACTTACCAATTGCTCTAGTTTCCTGTGTGTTACCAAAACCAATGTAGGGGGAAAAGGGTTTTATTTCACCTTACAAGTTACACTCCATCATTGGAGGTTGTCAGGCTAGAAATGAAGCAGGAACTTGAAGTAGAAACCACGAAGGAACACTGCTTCTAATGGCTGGATTACTTGAAGACTCATGCACAGCTAGCTTTCTCACACAGCCCAAGATTACCTTCCCAGGGAGTGGCACTGCCCAGAGTGGGCCTCGTCTTCCAGCATCAGCTAACAATCAAGACAATTCTCCACAGACATCTCTCAGTTGAGTCTCCCTTCTCAGGTGACTTTAGGCTGTATCAAGTTAATAGTCAAAGCTAACCAGGACACCAATTTAACAAAAACTAGTCACCACAATCTCACAAAATACAGGACCAACGCCTTTGTGAAGGAAGACTGTGGAGCCTGAAGCCAGCTTGGAGCTTCAAGCTATGTTCCCAACTGAACAAAGAAAGAACAGCAGCTGAGGAAGTCCACCCGTAGAAATAGAGGAAAGAAAACTATGGCTATATCAAGCCATTGAGATTCATCATGGCGTGCGTTTACGAGGTGATGACTGCCAACTGATAGTCAAAACACACCACTATAATCGCTTGCCACATGTTTGCCCTCTAGTAAGACAAGTCGAAGTCCAGCCTTACTCTAAGTAGAGGTTCAGCAGAACCTTTCCGAGGCCTTCTCTACTTTCCTCAGGTAGGTACAGACTTAGCATGGCTGACTCAGGACCAGCTTGCCATGGCTAAATGCTCTGAACTACACCATGGACCCCACTGAGAATATGAGACAGCATACTCTGGCTTCCTGCACCGCCCTGCCATTACTAAGATCTCATTCAAATAAAAACTTATTGTTAAAAAAACAAACAAACAGTAACTTCTTTGAGCTTCTTACTGTTCTTTGGGAGCCAAATTTAAGTGCCAACTGACAATTTGTCTAAAAAAAGAAATGTTTGGAAAATATCTCAACTTCCAAACATCTAAAAGATCTGAGGGCAGGGGCTAGACAATGGTGCGGGAAAGCTAGCTGGGATTTCAACCACACTGGACAGTTTTAATGAAGTCACTCCTCCTTAGTGGGCCAGCACGGGGGATTCCTGCCTCTTCGGGGCTCCTTGAAGGGTTTTGTGTGCACAGTCTGTTTATGAATGACTCGTTGCCCTCTGACTGATCTGCCTTCTTTGCATTTGGTGCTCTCATGGAATCTTGCACAGGCTTAGTGTCTGGCCACTTTATTGAGTTCCTGCTGAGCCTAGCACATGACAAATAGCTCTCACAGAATGGCTTCTCTGCAAACAGTGCTAACGGAATGCAGAGAGGAAAGACCTAGTTCCAGGGAGCGTGACAAAGCCCGAGAGAGCTGGAGTGTGCCACCATCCTGTCCTGTGGGTGAAATCCTCCCTCAGAGGGTGTTTTCCTGAGATCCCACCTCAAGCTTTAATTTGTGCTTCCCTCGGAGAGTGTCCGGCTTGTCTTACTCTCTCTCAGTTGTTCTCTGCACTAGGAGAACAGTCTTGTTCAGGAGTGAGGTCTTTAGAGATGCCTTTCCCCAAATCTGAGGAGCTCGTAGCTTTTAGGATGGTGGCAGATAATGTTTAAATCCCTCTTTACAGCTATGCCTCATCCTCTCCTCTCTTTCTTATCTGAGAATACATGAATCCTTGTCTGTACCTTCACTGAGGTTATGAGAAAGAGAAACTTCAACTTGGAGACTTTTTCTCAAACGTAAGAGTTCCTCCTGTCAGAGAGTTTCTTGTAGTCATTACTGTTGTGACAGAAGTGCCTGATAAGAACAGCTCAAGAGTGGGAGATTTAAATTGGCACATGGTTTCGGGGGGACTTGAGTCCATGATCATGGGGGAGTGGTTCAGTCCATGGTGACGGGAGCAAGCAGTGGAGGATGCTCACGATGGGCCAGGAAGCAGAGAGAGCAGGCTGCAACAGTGAGCAAGTCTAACTTTCAAACCCCTGCCCCTGTCACCTCTTCTAACAGCTCCAGAACCTTCAAAGGAGTGCCACCAGCTGGAGAGCATGCTCTCAAACACCAACCCATGGGGCTATTTCAAACCACACCAGTGCACCAGGAGACCCCTTTGAAGGTGGCCTTAAAGAAAAGAAGGTTCTCTGTTGCCTAGCATGAGGTCTGTACTGCTGAGTCATAAAGCTGTGTGCCTCAGAAACATCCAGGGAAGCACCAAAAACATCCCCTATATCAAATTCTTCAGCACACTCTTTGATTATTGCTTTTTCTTTTTCCATTTTCACGGGTGTGTATGGGTGTACGTGTGTGTGTGTGTGTGTGTGTGTGTGTGTGTGTGTGTGTGTGTGTGTATGTGACCGTGCATGTGGAGGCTGGAAGTTTCATCCAGAACCATCCTCAGTGGCTTTCCCACCTTATTCATTGAGTCAGGGTCTCTCAAGCCCAAAGCTCACCCATGAGGCTAGCCTCATTAACCAGCTTGTTCTGGAGATTGCCTTGGAAGGAGGAATTACAGGTAGGTTGTCATGCCCAAGCAACATTTACATGACTTCTGGCGATCAGAATTCTGGTCCTCAAACTTGTGTGGCAAGTGAATTAACCATTGGGCCATCTTCCCAACCCCTACATTCTTTCTTTAAAAAGAACTAGAATTAATGAAGCATGCTGGGCTAGGACTACTCTATACTCTACCTTTTCCCTCTCTCTCTCTCTCTCTCTCTCTCTCTCTCTCTCTCTCTCTCTCTCTGTGTGTGTGTGTGTGTGTGTGTGTGTGTGTGTGTGTGTGTGTATGTGTGTATGTAGTTGGGAGGGCATCAAGGCTTCATTCTAACTGGGGGCAGTCTCAGCCCCTTTCCTTCCTATTCTGGGGACTCTCAATACTCTGAGCATACCTCTCCCAGCAGTCAGCAGAATGGAAGAATTCTAAGACATTAGCCAAGATTCCCAGGCCACACCCAAGCTGTCTGTCCTCTCCCCTGAGTAGGTGAGACCGAAGCTGCATTGCTAAGCACAGTGAGAGAACACTCACACTGCTCTCCATAGCAAACCACATGGAGAGAGAGAGAGAGAGCTGGTCATTTTCCTTGCACTTGACCGCAGAGCCCAGGTGGTATGAGAACCACATACAAGGACACAAAGGTGGCCTCTAGAGGTTGGCTGTGACCCATTCTGACAGTCAGTGAAAGCATGGAGCCCTGTCCCACCACTGATGGAACTCAGTTCTACCAGCAGCCATAGGATCTGGAGGACCCTGAGCCTGGGATGAGCTCACAGCCCCAGTGAACGCCTGTATGTTGACCTGGAGGAGGCTGAGCTCAGGACCTAGCTAAGCCAAGTCTGGATTCCTCACTACAGCCACTTGAGATAAGGAATGTCACCATTTGTGGTCACTTGCTGTTCAGCAATGGAGATCGAAAAGACCTCTCCTCTCTAGTTTGAGTGTGTTCCTGTGTTACAAACCAAATCTGCAAATTAAGCTGCTAAGGACCTTTGGAGGTAAAGCCTTTTGAGATGGCAGCATAAAGGAGGAGTTACCCAGCTCACTGTTAGGAGTGTTGGTCCATGGCTGTCCCCTCCACTGTTTCTAGGTCACAGTGAGACAGATCCACATGATGGAGGGTGTCATGACACTGACGTGCTCACCTCATCATAGCTAAGAAGCAGAGGGAGACAGGAAATGGCTGGGACAAGGTACATTTTTTTTTCCAGAACACATTCCCTAGTAACCTACTTCCTTAGGTTAGCCCTTCATTGCACCTCCAGTTGAGAATCCTGCTTCTAACACACACGCCTGTGGGGGACATTTCATATTCGAACCATAAGGAGAGGTAATGAGGGTTGGATGATGAGGATGTGAGGCTGGGCCCCCAGGTGGGTATCTGTTATTGATTAAGAAGAAGAAAGACCCGAGCTAGCCTGCTTGCTAGGTTACTAGGTGTTGTCTCTGGTCATGCTCTGACGAAGTCCCGGTAGGGTACACTTTGTCACCTGGAGCCTTCTCCCCCACTTCCTCTCACTCTCTTCTCCCCCTTCCTGTCTCCCATGTGTGAGCTTCAACAGTTGCTCCTATCATGATATTCTGTCTGGATCCAGAAGCAACAAAGTCAAGTGACCATAGGCTAAATCTAATATAACCCCGCCCCCCCCCCCCCAAATTACAACCCTGTGTGAGACCTTGCTGGACCATACTTCCTATCATGGGGAGGAGCTGGTGTGAGCACACATTCGGCAGCTGCCTCTAATCCTTGCCCGACCTTATTCCTCACAGGACACACGGGGTCCAGGGTGTTCACTCTTGCTTTGGTTCTGGAGCTTTGGAATCCCCTGGTGTCTATTTCCTTTCCTTTGGTTCCTCACACAAGGCCAGGCCTGGAGCGGTCACTGTCACAGCTGGTGGCAAGAGCTCCCTGGGAGTAAGGATAGGCCATTCCTCCACGTTCACCAGGGGACACATGGCCACTTTCCCATCACAGCAGAGTCCAGAACGGAGGGTCAGGAGGAGTCTGTCCCAGGAATCCCTTTCTTCCCCAGTGACCCCTTAAGAAAGCAAGGGGAGGTAGGGGAGTGTTGGGGTGCGGCAAAGAAATGTTTGCAGTCAGCGTGGGTAGAGACTGCCTTGGGTGGCTGAGAGAGGAAGGAAATGAGTTGTCAGGGAGTGTGATGAGATCCAAACTCTGCATGCATTGACTCTTCCTCACAGAGCAAGCCCTGGGCTGTGCACAAGCTGGACTTGGTTTTCTTTTACTCCTAGAGATAAGAAGAAATTATATTCCCACAGTCAAATTGCAGAACCTGTGGGTCCTTCCCGAGAAACTCTGAAAACACACTAACAGAGCTCTAATTCTGACAGGTCAGCCTCCAGTTGCCCTCAGGCACTGGCTGCTCCAGGGTGCTTCATCCGTGCCCAGACTGAGCCCCCTAGGTGGGCTGCGGGGGTTTGCTTGCTCTTTCTATTGCCTGTTTTCTTTTCCGGACATGCGTTCCCCTTCTTCCTGCCAAAGCTGGAGCAGGAAATTGTCTTTTGCTTCCTGTTCTTGTCACCTGCCATTGCCAGAGACATCATCTTGGGAGCTGTTCAGAACTGTGCACAGAGAGGGCAGGTCTACCTGGGTCTGTCTCCCACCTCTTACTCACCTGGGAGATTTCTGAAAGAGCTGGGATGCCTTTGCCTGCCTCTCTCTGCCTTCTCCCCCATGCCTCCTCTCCTTCCTCTTCCCCTCTTCCTTCCCCCCTCCTCCAGCTCTTCCTCCCCCATCCTTCCTCTCCTACTCCCCTCCCCTCTTTCTTTTTCTCTCCCTCCTCCTTCCCTTCCTTTCTCCTTCCCCTAGGTTCAGTGCCCAACATCAGAAGAAATAACATAGAATAGTTAAGAATAAATACAATTCAAAACAATGGGAAATCATCATCTACTTCCAATGATTGGGGCCTGCATCTAGTACAAAGCTGTGGTGTTAAAGAGAAATTCTACTCACACATCGAGAAAAGTTGTTGCATTGTTCAAGTGGACAGCTCTTCATTTTTCTTTGTTTTTTTTAAAGTTTATGTATTTTATTTTGTGTGTATGAATGCATGTGCATATGTGCACTGTGAGTTCCCCATGCCTTCAGAGAGCAGAAAAGTCATTGGATTCCCTAGGATGGACGTTACAGATGGTTGTGAGGCACCATATGAGTGCTGGGAACTGAACCTGGTCCTTAGGATGAGCAGTAAGTGTTCCCACTCACCGAGCCATCTCTCCAGCCCTCTTGCCTCTTCTGTGCAGAAAGTGGCAGGTGAAGTCTCAAGAAGAGCAGATCACCATGCCTGGCTCTAATGAATAGTCCTGGTGATATTCTCTCTCTCTCTCTCTCTCTCTCTCTCTCTCTCTCTCTCTCTC
>CABHPQ010171674.1:0-14028 GCA_902168405.1 Peromyscus aztecus | reverse complement strand
TCTCTCTCTCTCTCTCTCTCTCTCTCTCTCTCTCTCTCTCTCTCCCTCTCTCTGAAACTTTTGAGATTTTTATGGTATTTTAAGCATTTTTCAAAGTCTAATGGATTTGAGAAAATAAAACAAACCAACAAAGAGAGAGAAAGATCAGGGAAGTGGTATATTACTGTAAGGCAGAAGAGAACACTTCTGGTCCAGAATGTGCACAGAGTCTCCCTTGCCTGAACCATTCTCCTATATACAGAGAGGCACATAGCATTATCAGTCCACTCTCAACTACTCAAGTAATAGTTTTAGTTTAGGTTGTGTTAAATCTGAACCATCTGAACGGATGCCTGTCTCCTGGTTGGGGGTGTTATTCCTTTCCTAATTGAGAAGCCCCCCCCTTTGTTCTTTCAAAAACTTCAATTGTGTAGTCTGCAGTAACTTGTGACTGTCCCATCTTCTATCCATTCTTCAACTCACAGGTATCAAGTACCGTCTTCTCCTGTTCTATCATACAACCCTCCTCCTACCTTCAGGATCCTGGTGCCCTTTGACCCCATTACCCACCTCCCTGCTCACTGCCTTCTCCTGGCTTTCCTGTCCCTCCCTTGAAGTAAACGTATTCCTTGGATTCGTTTCTTGGGTCTGCTGAAACAGCCTGTCACAAATGGGTGACTTCAGGCAGTAGGAGTTTGTTCTCTCATAGTTCTGGAAGCTCAAAGCCTTGCACCAAGATGTCAGCAGGCCCTTGCTCCCTCTGGAGGCCACTCTTGTCCAAGCTTCTCTTCCACCTTCTGGTAGCTCCTGGCACTCTTCACTTCAGGTGCATCCCTCCCATCCCTGCCTCTGCCATCTGGCCTTGTTCCTCTTGTCTTTTTTCTGTGTGTTACTGTGATTTGGGTTCCCTCAAGGAACCCAAATGTAATGAGGGATTATTCTTTAGCTTGTGGTGTTATTGGGTGCTGGGACCTTTAGGAGTTGGGACCTAGTAGGAGGAAGATTGGTCACTGGGGAAATGCTCTAGAAGGGGGGATATGGAAACCCCAGGCTCCCTTCTTCTTCTCTCTTTGTATCCAAAACTACCACAAGGTGTCTTTCTCCACCATGCACTCGGCCATGATGCTCCGCTTCAGCCCAGAGTACAAAGTGACACAACCAACTGAATGGAGACTGAAACCCTTGAAACCCAGAGTCCAAAGTGACAGGGCCAACTGAACACATCTGAAGTCCTTGAAACCCAGTGCAGGGTAAAAAGGGCCAGTGAGAGAAAACCCCGGCCCTGAGACCAGAGCCAAAGAAACACATCCTGCCCCTAACCAACTCAGGAACTGAAAACCAACCAATCCTTGAGCATAAAATCCAACCAACCTCTGAGCTTGTCCCAAGCTCAGGAATTGAAATCCTACCAACCCCCACCCTGAAAATCTCTACCTTGGAAAGCTCTGCCCCTAAGGAAGCCTATATAAAGCCCTGTGCCTGTTCAGTTTGGGGCTCCCCTTTTTCCATCCTGGCCGAGGCAGCCATTCTCCTGGATTCCTCCCTTCCAATAAATCTCTTGAGTGAGATTTGTTGTAATGACTTTCTTTCACTGGAGTGGAGCAGAGATGTAACAATTTTTGCCAGAGCAGAGTAGAGCTGTAACGGCTCACACTGGAGCAGAGGAGGAGCAGAGCAGAGCTGTAACACTTTGTCTGGGGACACTTTCCCTTGATGAAGTAGAGTTGTTACACTCCAGGGAAACTGAGCAGAGCTGTAACATCTCTCCCAGCAGAGCTGTAACAACGTCACGGAGGAAAGCCTTCCCTGCTGGAGCAAAGTTGTTACAGTTGCATTAGGGAAACCTTTCCTGGAGCAAGGACTGTAACACTTTGCTGTGGAAATAATCCCCCACCTGAGCAGAGCTGTAACACTTCTGTTGGGATACCTTTCCCTTCAGAGCTGTAACACTTACACCAGAGTCCAAAGTGACAGGACCAACTGAACTTGGACTAAAGGCCTTGAAACCCAGAGTCAAAACTAATCTTTCCTTCTTATAAATTGATCATCTCAAGCATTGGGTCACAGAGATGGGAAGGTGGCAGAAAGAAGTACTCGTGTACAAATCTCTCTGGTAAAGGCAGACACCAGACGTTACTTTAGTCCTCACCTTAAGCCACTTTGCCCTCATATTAATCTGATTTGGGTTTGCTCATTCAATAGATTTTAATGCATCATTCATCATTGTCCTTCCTTTCTATTATGTTTACCTCTGTAGCAACTCCTTATCCATCATGTGCATTTATGACAAATACCCTTTTTCCTCTTCATAAGTTTCCTTTTGATTCTGTTTCTTATATCTCTAACAAAGGCAAAACACATCTATTAATTATTCTCTAGTGAAGCCTCTGAATTTTCTGCTTTTACCTTTCAGGACCCTGGGAATCCCAAAGTCATAAATCTATTCTGAAAATATTAAGTTTATATAATTTTCTTTTACATTAAGCTTTTTAATGAACCTGAAGTTTCTTTTTGTTCATGATGTGAGGTCAGACCTTCATTTTCTTCCAGAAGACTTTGTCTTGTGTTCTCAGTGTATTAGCCAAATACTTCTCTCCCATCACACTCAGCTACATCTGGGTTATGTTTTAAGTTCCCACATGCAGTGGAATTTTTTCGGTCCCACTAGTCTACTCAGATATTATTATGTCAGGTCCAGCAGAGTGATGGAGAAAGCCGTGGAGACCATTAGAACCTTAGAGTGTGGCAGTCAGTGTAAGAAAAGAGATGGGCCAAGGGCAGGCAGACCCTTGGGGAATCCTACAAGTTGAATTCTGTTCCCACCAAAGGTTCAAATCCTATCCCTGGGTGTCTGGAAGTATGACTATGCCCGGAAATAAGATCTTTGCTGATGCCAATAGGCATCAAAAATATCCAACACTGGACTGGCAGGATGGCTCAGCAAAGAAAGGTACCTGCTGCCAAGTCCAAAGACCCAAACTGGATTCCTAGTCATCACATAGTAGCAGAGAACTCACTCCCTTGTGTTCCATGCCACTGGGGGTGTGAAAGGCAGGCTCCTTTTCCCACAGGGATCTCCGAGGGATATAGGCCTCTGTATCAGGGCAAGCTTGGTATTCTGATTGAGTGCCTGGTGGTGGTGCAGCGCTGTGATGTGGCCATCTTGGGAGTGGAGATAGTGGCTGTCAGGCCCCACTCTGAGACCCCCTAATTTTCAGACCCTCTATAGGTCATCCTACAGGGTCCATAGGCAGAGTTAGGACTTAGGGTGACATTTGTCTTATTCCAGTGCTTTATCCATTGTCTTTCTTAGCTTGGTAGGCAGGCTAAGAAAATGTTGAACCCTTAATTTAAGGACAAGATAGTCTGTTCTTAGCCATTTGCCACAATAGGTCTCCCTCCATGACTACAGGCTCTGCATTTGCAGGTGAATTGATTTCTAATGGAAAATACTTGGGAAAAAATTACAACTGTACCAAATATGTTCTTGTCATTTTCCTCCCTCCCTCCTTCCCTTCTTTTCTTCCTTTCTCCATTTTTTTTTCTTTTTGAGACAAGGTCTCACTCTGTAGCCCTGGCTAGCCCGAAACTCACTATGTAGACTAGGCTGGCCTCAAATTCACAGAGATCTGCCTGCCTTTGCTGCCCAGGTTCCTGAATTAAAGGCGTGTGCCTGGCTTTGCCATCATTTCTTAAACAGTGCAGTATAACCACTGTTTGCATGATGTTTGCTTTATATGAGATATTACAGGTGATCTAGAGATAGAGTCTATGAGAAATATGCACAGGTGATATGCAAATATGTGTGATTTCAGATGCAGAACTTGCTTGAGCATTCCTGAATGTCAAAACCTCAATGTCTTGAAACCAATCCCTTGTGGATCCTAAGGGATATCTGTATTTGACACTATTTTACCCTTTTCTCCTAGACTCTGGTCTCCATTCCAGTCCCTTCCCTTCCATTCCATTCCATCCCATCCCATCCCATCCCTTCTGCTGCATTTCCACTTCATGTCTGGTGCTGGGGAGGGAACCCAGGGCCTCCTACATGTTAGGAAGTGCTCTACCACTGAGCTTCACCCCCAGCTTCTGACTCTGAGACTCTGCTATTCTTCATCTACCTAGTTTTACTTCTAGTTTTCGTTGGACCTTCCTTTCTTGATGCTTTTAGGCACAGTTGATGTGACTTTGCCTACTAACTTCTGCACAGGTCCCCATTCATTCCTTGCTGATTTGAGCTGCAGTTTAGACACTGATAAAGAGAAAGTGAAATTCACAAAGAAGCCTCTGAAAGAGTAAGTAGCAGGTAAACTGCTTAACAAATGATGTTGACTTGGGACTTTTACAGTTAGCCATAGTGAAGAAAGCTCGAGATACCCTGCAAGTCATGGCTCTTAGAATGAAAGGAGCTTGCCATAGGTTTGCAAAATTGGACAATATCCTAACCACACTTGACGTGGCCAAGAAAAGGTTGCAAATTTGAAACAAAATTTTGCAAACTGTCCCTAATTTAAAAATTGAAAACAAATACTAATCATGTCAGAGAAAAGAGTATATTAGTTTCTAGGGAAAAATGACATTATAAGAGGCATATTTGTGAAAAGAATTTGAGTTGAAGTCAATATCTATGCTGTAGCTGTAAGTTTCTCGGGTTTTACTTGGGTCCAAGTAGCTGCAGGACTGGTGGGACACAGGAAAACTTCTGACTACACTATGCCTTAGCTGTTTTTCCTGACATTTTGGTATGTGTGAGTTTGTTAGCATTTTAAAAAGTGTAATTTAAGATTGTATCACTTATCATTCTAATAAGCTTTACTTTCATACTAAATTATTAAGTTAATATGTGTTTTAAAGTGGGGCACCAATGGGTCCTGGCTGCCTAGTGTCCTAGGGAATGATGGTGTCTGGGAAGGTGAGGAGGCTTCGGTCAATCTAAGAGTACAATCCAGAGCTCAAGGGCAAACAAAGAGAAGCAGGGGTGAGTTCTGGGAGGAAGGGCAAGGGAGTGAAGACCTCAGGTTTGTCTCACAATCATTAATATTAAGAAAATCATTATTATAAAAATCCAAACAACGGCTCAAGTGTGTTCATTAGCCATTGTACTCTAATCCCATGTTGAGAGGTACCTTCAACTGCAGGTCCCCAGCTGTGAATCCAAAGCTGCTGAAAAAGCTTCCCCTTTTGGTTTCCTAGTATACACCATGCCAAGAAATCCTCAACCACAATTCAGATTTTAAAACCTATGGGAAGCCATCTGAGTACAGCATCCTTCTAGAATCTTCTGGTATTTTTCTCTAGAGTTTGTAATTTTCTTGATAATATATAACTCAGTCTTCTATTGACTTGTTCAGTGCTCCCAGGCTTTCAACTTTGTTTAATCGAAACTGCTTTTTCCCGTACCATTTGACAAGTGTGTATCTCATTAATTAAATCACATGATTGTTATGCCAATTCAAATGGCCAAAACAGATCTGGTATCAAACACAAAGGACGTTAGAGACCCACATTAGCTCCCAAAAGCAGGAGGCAGGTCTCCTAGAGGCAGCTCACGAGCCCATACATTCTGTGGCTATAAGCTTTCCTAGGCGTGTCTTCCTGAGAAAAGGGGAGTGTGGTTGATCTAGTGAGTCCCAGGTGGAACCTGGTTAGACCGGTTTCTACCCCAGTCAGTCAAAAGGAAAGCCGTGCAAAGACTTGCAAAAGGTGGGAATTGCTGACCTCAGCAATGTGAGAGCAGTGAACAGACAGCTCCAGGATTTTTTAAATTCAAAGCCCCCAACAAGCTACATACTAATTTACTTCATGAAACTCTGGAAGATGCATGCTCGGACATAGTAGGAATTCTGTGGATACGAGAGTCACTCTCCATGCTTTCTGCTGAAGAGGACAGCCTAGCCCTTGACATCCACAGCAGACATTGGGCTTTTCCTGGTGTGCCTCCTATTCTGAGTGACTCCATACTAGGTGCTTTCCTAGCACTTGTCAGCACTGAAATGAGTTTATTAGAGATGACCCAGTGTGTCCTTTGTTTAGGGCTGAGCACTGGGTAGTTTTCCCATCAAGAGAGCCCCACCAGAAGCATTTCATCTTGAGCCCGGAACTCCTATGTGCTGCAATCTACTCTTTTCTCCATGGCCTTCCAGCCTTGAGCCATAGTAGAGCACACCCCATCTCCAGACACAGTTGTCATGACTGGTACCTCCAGATGGCCCCATCCTGACTAGTCAAAGCCAATGCTCACAAAACCCCTTTCAGTTTTACTCCCAAATGTCATGTGGTTTTCCCACATTCCTCCAACCCCTGGTGCTACCACAGTTCTAGCCTTCTTTCTCTTGCTCACTGTTGACTGCCTTTGGCTAGTTGATTTACTTCCATCCTCTGCTTGCCCTGACTTTTCCTTTATTATTTTTCCTAATGGAGACAAATCTGATAGTCACTCCTTTGTCTAAAATCCTTGACAGTAAATCCCCCAAACTCCCAGAATAAAGCCCCAGAATAAACCCTAAATTTTCCTTGCACACAAGGCCCCAAGGGACCTGGTCTTGCTTTATCTAATTTTGGGAGTGAGTGGGTAGAAGATTGCTGAAGATGGACCCAGGGCTTTGTGCACACTGATGAAGGACTCCATCACTCAGCCCAATTGCTTTGCCTTTTTGCTCTAAGGTCCTGCCATTTGAAGGCCAGGCTTTACTACTTTTGTAGATGGCTGATGGCACTTTTTCTTGATGATTTCTTGTGGCCTTCATCCTCTGAGAAGCTGCTCACCATGACTATAACTTCATAGTGATTCCTGTGTCCTGCCCCAGATCCCCAAGGTTCCCACCACCATCGCACCTGCCTGTTGTCATGATATTCACAACTGTACCCATTCACTTATCTTTCCCTTTGGGGAAACAACATACACACACACACACACACACACACACACACACACACAACTTTGATTTCCTCAGGGCATGGGACCACATCTCTAGTTTCTACATCTAAGGTACAATATGCAAAATACACAGATTGGAGCATTTATTTTAGAAATCCATGGGAAAGTTGATTGGGACACCCCCTATGTGATGGTTAGCTTTAATCGTCAACTTGGCACAGTCTAGAATCAGTTGGGAAGAGATTGTCTACCTTGGGTTGGCCTGTGGGTTATGTCTGTGAGTCAACTGAGGTGGAAACACCCAGCCTACTGTGGGCAATACCATTCCCTAGGCAAGGGGTCATGAACCACCTAAGAGTAGAGAAATTGAGCTAGCACAAGTAAGCAAGCGAGCATGTATGTATTCATTTCTCTCTGCCCTTGATGGTGGATGTGATGTCACTGGCTGTTTGAAGTTCTTTTTTTTTTTAATTTATTTATTTATTATGTATATGGTGTTCTGTCTGCATGCATGCTTGCATGCCAGAAGAGGGCACCAGATCTCATTACAGATGGTTGTGAGTCACCATGTGGTTGCTGGAAATTGAACTCATGACCTCTGGAAGAGCAGTCAGCACTCTTAACCTCTGAGCCATCTCTCCAGCCCCCTGTTTGAAGTTCTTGTCTTGATCTCTCACAATGATGGACTATGTAACCTGGAACTGTGAACTGGAATAAATCCCACTCTCCCCTAAGTTGTGTTTTCGTTGGGGTATTTTGTCACAGCAAGAGAAATGAAATCAGAACACTCTCCAATTATTTTTATTTTGGAAAATTTATTTCAAGAAAAAATACAATTGAAATCTGAAGCAACACAGTGTGATGAGATCTACTACTTTCTCTAGACACCAAGGGGTCTCTTTTTTAGTGGGATCTCTGTAGGAAGCTTGTACAAATAAAGACGAAGGATGAATTGTATAGTTAATATGGATTAAGAAAGAGCAGAGGGGATGGGGTGGGGGATGAGGGAGAAACAACTGGGAGACAGCATTCCCTTGCCTAGGAGTCTCGGTGCCTGTCAAGTTTCCAAGGAGAATGACTCTGGAAGTGCTGGGTGTGATTCCTAGAATAGGAATGGCCCTCTGTTTATGCCCACTGCTGGGATGAAAGGCTGTGTTGGCACAGGACAGAATGTTCCAGCACAGGATATCTATGTGAGAGCACTGGTTATAAAAGGAAGGGAGTGTCTTTCATGGGAGTGAGCTTGGTTCTTAACTGCAACACTAGATAAAAGGCCAAGTGAACACCGTCTTGTTTACTCTGAGATTCAGTGTCTCTGGCTTCCATTACCAAAGATCATTCTAAGGGTTTTCCCTCCTAAGCTACTCACAGAGGTCTGAGTTCGGCAAACTGGCCAGGCACAAGAACTGAGCTGGTTTGTGATGTAATTTTCCCTGGCCATGGGAGCCAGCTGTCATCTTGCCATTCATGCCCAGGAGGCATTCAGCGTGATTCACCAGGCATGCTGGGGACAAAAGGGATGGAGCCCGCAGTTTGCAAGGATTTCTTTGGGTACCTTCCCCTCACAAGTCCTCTTTAGTAGCTGAAGCCTGAGTAGAATCAAAGCCACAGTTAGTGCTGGGTTTGCTACCCGAAAGCATCCCCTCACTCCCATCTCCTTTCAGTCTCCTGCACCCTGTGGTTTTGATGAGGTTCATATGCACTGCTTGAAACCCAAGGTCAGCCAGGATTGTGAGACTTACCTTAGAAGAAGCCTGTGATAACCTGCCCTCCTGCTCGGTGGAGGCGTGGGTTTCCTTCCAGATCACCCTGATGCTCACACTTACTCACAGGTAGGGTGACCAAACTAGGACTTTGCTGGGTTTAGTATTGGAAGGATCACACTCAGGGAAACCTTCTTCCTTAGTAAAAAGACAAAACAAACAAACAATTGGCTGATGCCTGCAAGATGGCTCAGAAGGTAAAGTCACCTGCATCTCAAGCCTGAGGACCTGAGTTCAATCCCCAGGACCCTTGTAAAAGCAGAGAACCTACTCCACAGAGTTGTTCTCTGGTCTCTGCCTGCATGTCCCCCCCCCCCCAATCATGATAGACAAATAGATGAATAAAATAATATTGTACTTTTAAAAATGTCCTACCTTCCAGCACCTGAGAATGGTGCCTACTCCCTTTTCCCAACCTACATGCCCAGCTATTTGTACTTGGGTTGATTTGTACTTATCTTGATATAACGTCTAAGCACAGTAGTTGAATGTAATGCATAGCCTTTTCAATGTAGTGGCTGCTATGTGATTCAGTGCCTAATGTGTGCCTCTTTGAAGGAGTCTTTACAAGCACTTAGTGTGTCCGTCTTTCTCTTGGTCAGACGTTTTGGTGCTGCTTGTATAGTGGACTCCTCCGGAACCTCTGTAGAAGTTCTTTCCAAACTGTCTCAGACACAGACCTGGCCAAGAAGCGCGGCTGTCATAAAATAAACCTGACTTGGAATATAGAGAAGCAGCGCTTGTCAAAAGTAATGTTTGTGCTGCACAGAGGAGTTTTCGAAGGTACATGAAAAAAAAAAAAAAGTGTGTGCCTGTGTTTAAATTTTGTTCTACTTCTAAACCCCTGAGCCCACTTGACTGCCACGGTGAAAAGGTGAGTATCAGTCCAGATGTTACCCTGAATTGTTACTGTGGGCCTATCTCTGCAGTTGAGAGACAGCTTTCTATGCCTAAAAACTTCTAAGCACATAAGCAGCCATCTTGGTGGCTTGGACTCAGCCAAACAAAACTGGTCCTAAGCCGGCCTTGTGAAAACAGTGTGGTGGTGGCTGCCTCCAGGCTGGCTTTGATGAGGTGTGAGGAATCTGGATTCCACAAGCCACTAGGAGACACAGAGAGCCCGAGTTTGACTTTCATGGGGCCTGTTGATAATTCTTTGTGCTTAGTTGTCCTGATTCTGAGGCTGGGAGGTGCTTCCAAGCTCACAGACTTCTGCCATGGACACTCACAGAGAGGGTCCAGGCACTTCTGACTGAAGAATTTGGACATTGCTCCTTTAGTAGGATTTATGGCCAAAGGGCAGAATCCCAGGACTAGTCATTTAGAAAATGTATCCAAAGCCTGTGTGCTGAAACCAATTCTCCTTTTCATTTATCTTTGCAGACATTCACTTCCTGCCTCAAGAACAAATTCAAGTAAGGAATTAAAACAAAACAAAAAACCCTCAGCGTGGACTTTGGCCACAATACATCCTTATCTGAATAGTCCAAATGGTCCAAGGAGAAGCTGATCTTACTTGACTGATTTCTCTTCCTACCCACCAGATGATGATTCATTGGGAAAATGTTCCTTATTTATTTAGAGCCTTTCCAAGCACTGGCCACGGCTAAAGGGGCCTCAGGGTCTGCAGCCAAGTCTTGAAATGATACCCGATGAACCTTGCTGCTGGGCGAAGCCTTCATTTTGAAGACAGAAACTTGAACCTCCCCCAGACTTAAGCAGAGGGAAGAACCTATGCTGACCACACCACAAATCTACTCTGGACCATTGGCCTTCATTCCAAATGTGATGTTTAGCCTTTGTCCCACTCAAACTTTTTTTTTTTCCTTTTACAAAACATTGTGGTTTTTACAGAAAAGCTTGGCGGAAGGATCAGATTCTTGTCTCATTTAGGCTAAACACGCTAGATACAATATGTTCAGCATGATTTGATTTTGTGTTTCTGTTTTCAGGCCTAAGAATGGAGCCCAGAGTGTGGCAATGGTTCCACCAGTGAGCTAGACCCAGTCCACGCAACATGAAATGCGTGTCCCTTGCCCGAGAGAGAAATCCCTGTGACAAAACAACACCTTGTTAGCTTCCGTGCTACGTTCCTAGATTCCAGGAACTTGGATATTGACTGCAGCAAAGCAGCGGCAAGTTCCCACACGGCACCAATACCCACCCTGGGTGGTGTGACTCTGTCCAAACTCTGAGCTGAATCCTGTTCCCACCAAGGTCCCCAGGACTCTGTGATTCTTCTGCAAGGAAGCCATCTAATAACTTTAGCTATTGACTCCACCCAGGAGGAGAGGCTGGGGAGGAAGAACCGGCCCAGTACAGAATGCAAGATTTCAGAGAAGAGCTTATGGTCAGGTATGATCTCCCCCCATTTTTATAGATACCTGGAAGGTTCTAGAAAGAATCAACAATGAGGCTGGGGAGATGGTTCAGTGGGTAGGAGCACAAAACCTGAGTTCTGACCCCCCAGTACCTACATGAAAAAGTCAAGTACAACCCCATGTGTTTGTAACCCCAACACTGTGTGTGAGGGGGATGGGGCAGGACGATTAATGGTTGCTGGCCACCAACATGGCTTCAGGTTCAGGAAGAGCCATCTCTAGGGAACAAAATATAGAGTCGCTGGGCAGCAGTGGCACATGCCTTTAATCCTAGCACTCAGGAGGCAAAGATAGGCTGATTTCTGTGAGTTTGAGGCCAGCCTGGTCTACAGAGCGAGATCTAGGACAGGCACTAAAACTACACAGAGAAATCCTGTCTCAAAAAACCAAAAAAAAAAAAAAAAGATACAGAGTCATAGAGGAGACCACTTGACTTCCTCTTTTAGCCTCTGCACATGCACGTGCTTACACACACACACACACACACACACACACACACTTCAGGACTGAGGGGAGGCCAACAGAAATGCAAGAATATTTTTTCTGATGAAGGAATAGCTGTGGGCTAGAAAGGAGCCGTTACCCACTCTCAAGGCTTAGACACACAGCTCCAGCTCAGGACTCGGAAGCTCTGTGCCAGGTGGGCGCTAACTGTGACACTTCACTGCTACCGTGTACAATGTCCCTGACCTCGGCACTGCCCGTGGTGCCAGCTGGCGCTTCTCCATGCACTCAGGTGTCACCACCTGAGGGCCTGGAGGGGGGTGGGGGGACTGTGCTTCCCATCACCAGTGTGGGGACACTCGGGCTCTGAGGATTTGGTTGGTCTCCTCGAGCACGAAACTCCATCCTTTCCGGCTTCATACTCTGTGCAAATCCTTCAGCACTTATCCCATTTGGTATCTAGTTTAATTTCCTTTCCTTTCCTTCCTCCTTAGCAATGTGGGCTGAACGCCATTCCTCAGCGAGTCTGTCAGCGATGAATATATTGAAAGACGGTGAGTGCGAGGAACTTGGCCGCCAGCCTGTGGGTACAGGAAAGCGATGGAAAGTATTGTATGTGAACCCGAAACTGCACTAAAAGTGAAGTCAATTGAAAAGGAAAGTCAAAATCCATCAATCAATAAGAGGAAAAGAATCCCAAGTGCAGCAAGATTAGCATTAAGGGAGAGTTTTCCAGTCCCCAAGTGCCAGTACATTTGAAATGGAAGGGACCGTGGTCTGTCTGCCTCTTACAGTTTTTGTTTAGAGCTAATTCGGCCAGCTGTGACTTTACATGCCAGCTGTGCCAATGCCCCAGGGCAAATCAGAACCCAGTCTACTACTCCCCCACGATGCCACATGCTTGGACTATGTATAGACAAGTCTGGGGATATGGCATCACTGAAGTGGTTTCAAAACAGACAGGGCCAGCACTGCAGGCCCAGTGGACTGCCTCAGCCACTGGAAAGTGGGCCCGGCTCCCTTGTTCAGGCTTCCTGTCCCTTCTCCTCATAGGTGCCTAAGAAAGGGGCATGGATGCCAAGAGGAAAAACAGAGCTCCAGACTTCTGTTTGGCTAACCAGAGTCCTCTAGTTATAACAGGCCAGGCAGGCAGGGAGCTAGTCTCGGTGAAACATTCTCCACACAGTTGTGTGGCACCGTTTTACTGATGTCAAGGGAAAGGGGGAAATGTGCTACAATTCTGTACAGGTTAAGTGGGATTAAAATAAGTATTTCTAAGAGGAGCCAAGCATGCGTTCTTTGTTTCTGTCCATGAGTGGGCAAATACATATTGGCCATGCACTGTGGCATACGTACACAGTTGCATGTGCTCAATAGCTAAGTGCTCACATCTTGATTTGAAAGCTGGTGGCAAAGAGAGAAAGAGAGAGACACTTGGAAAGGTGTGGGCTTTTGAAACCTCAAAGCCCATCTCCAGTCATGTACTTCCTCTAACAAGGCCACGCCTCCTAATCCTTCTTAAACAGTTCCACCAACTGGGTACCAAGTATTCAATATATGGGGGGCCATTCTCATTCAAACCAACAATGGCATCTTTAAGGTCCTGAATTTTACCTCTCATGAAGGGAGAGAGAGAGAGAGAGAGAGAGAGAGAGAGAGAGAGAGAGAACAGAACTAAGGATTTTCTTTGACTTATAATACTGTGTACAATTTGTATAACATATGAAAGCAAATGATTGGTCGGGAAATAATTCTGGTTTCTCTCTTAACCAGGTAATTCGGCACTAACGGGTTTCATCCTTTAGTACCTTGAGTCTGGAAACCCTGAACTGTGTAAATCAGTTGCTTCCCAATCTTCTCACTAATCTACACCCTAAAGGAATTTGGAAAACTGTTCCCCTTTGTATGTTTTAAAGATGGCATTAAAGTTTTTCTCTTCAAAATTGAAATAACTACAGAAGATGGGATTTCCTGTATAATGTAAATGTTGACATTTCAAGACAAAATACTTTCATTATGCTTTGAGATAGATCCTTTGGAATGTAAACCCAAAGGAGGATTTGATAATGACTATCGTTCCATTCAAAATACATAAATATTCTTTTCTCTGTCTGCTGGAAATTTAATAGCTTTCTACCTGTGTTTCCATTCATTTTCAATACCAAATTTAATCCAAGAAAATATATTTTTTGTCATTTAAAATCTGTATTGATTGCCTAGCTTATTTCTTTAGCACAGAAATGTGTTTCGATGGCTCTGTCAGTAAAGAGCTTATGTGCAAGCACGAGTCTGAATTCCGTCTTCCAGAACCCACACACAAACCCAGGTCTCGGGGCTTATGCTTTTAATCCCAGGGGAACCTGAGACAAGAGGTGTGATGCCTCTTGTTATTAATTGTCAACTTGACACACTCGAGAGTCACTTGGGAAAGAGTTACAATGAGGATTGTCTAGATCAGGTTGGCCCATGGACACGTCTGTGGAGGACTGTCTTGATTTCGCTAACTGATGTGGGAGACACACTCTAATAGTAGGCAGCGCCGTGCTCTGGGTTTGGCTCCTGAACTGTGTGAGAGCAGAGAAAC
>CABHPQ010171673.1:0-18029 GCA_902168405.1 Peromyscus aztecus | reverse complement strand
AAGAAATTCTATAGAATAACAAACTGAGAAACTAAAAAATAGAAGGCATCTACGAGTTATCTTCTAGCTCAAGCATTGTCACTATGTGTATGAATGTGTGTGAGTGTGTATGTGCATGGAGTATGCAAATACAGTATATATGTATATATATATGTATATATATGCATGCATGCATACATGCATGTGCATGCTCATGAGTGAGTGTCTTGTTCTATCACTCTGTGTCTCCTTCTCTTGAGACAGCACCTCTCAGTGAACCTGGAGCTAAGCTGGCAGAGAGCAAGCCCCATTGAGCTTCCTGTCAGTGCTTGGGTTTCAGGCCTATGTGGTCATTCATAGCTGACTTTTTGAGTGAGTATTTGGATTCAAACTTAGGTCCTTATGCTGTGTACCAGGCACTTTCACTCACTGAGCCCTCTTCCCAGTTCCATTGACACTTCCGAAGATCCAATTAGAACACACACTTTGAAAGTCATCTTTGTTTTGTAAAAGTCTCATGACATGGAAGCAATGGGATTTTTCTCCCTGTGCTTTTCAGCCACTTTCCTCCTATTTTCAGAGCTGGGTATAAATAACTTAGCACCTGTTTCAGATACTAGACAACAATTTTCCAGCTCCCTTGGTACTTCTATTTTCTGTGTAAAACAGTCTTAGTTATGAAGTAGCCCATTTTCCTCCACAATTTCAATTTTAAGGAGCAAGCAGTACTTTAGCAGATCTTTGCCCTGATCACTCCAAGTTTTCAGGTCTGTTTTAGATGCAAGATTGCTTTTCAAACATAAAATTTTCAGTGACATCTGTGGGAATCCAACTACTCTTGAACTACCATAGTCTAAGCTCTTCCACATAGTTCACTTTGCAAATTTAGTCACCTGGTGACTTTTCTCAACCTCCACTTGACTACTCGAAAAGTCAAAACCTACTAACAAAAGATAAATCTAAAATATGTCTGTCTGTGGATATAACAGGATGAATTCCCTCATAACATTTGTGCTTCCCAATCCCATTTTATCATGCATATGCATTGTTTTTCTATAACATTTTTTAACAACAAAAGTGATAAATTTTGTGATGATAAAAATCAATAAAAGTAATCCCTATTTTTACTTTTAAGTAAACTTATTTGTAAACCTGAAAGTTACTTCTAACATTTCATAGAGCTATATTTCTTTTTAAAATTTTAATTAAAATATAATTAAATTGTCTCCCTTCCCTTTCTTTCCTTCAACCCCTTCCATGCCCCTCCTTCCAAGCTCTCTCACCCCCCTCACCCCCTTTCAAGTTAATGGCCTCTTATTCTTTGATTATTATTGCCATTATTATATTATATTATATATATTCATATTATACTGTATTATATCATATGTGTGTGTTTAGTGTTGCTGTCTATATAATTATAATTTCAGTGATGACCATTTTGTATTGGATAACCAATTGGGGACTGTATATCTTTTTATAATTTAAATGTTTAATACTTGAGTTTTATACATGAGTTCTGTATTTATATAATTCCCACCCCTCCCTCGTCTTCTCCCAACTCTTTCCTGTATCCTCCAAATGCAGCTCAAATTTATGACCTCTTCTTCCTTAATTATTATGTTACACACACACTCACACACGTATTGAGTCCATATTGTGTTGATCATATGTATATGTGCTTAGGGCTGATGACTTGGTATTAGATTATGAAGGGGCTTGTCACTGAAAAAGACTGACTCCCTTTCTCTCAGCAGCCAGTGACTGCCTGTAGCTTTTCATCCAAGGGTTGGGTCTTTTGGGACTTCTCCCATCCGTGTTGCAATGTCAACTGATGATGTCAAAATGCAGGGTTTTTTTTTTTTTTTTTTTTTAGGCAGCCATATTTTTGAATTTCATGGGTGCAGCTTCCCTGTCAAGTCTAGAAAACATCATCTTACAGAAGGTGTCCTGGTTCTCTGGATTGTTGTGGGACAGTCCTTCTGTGTGCTGTGAATATATGTTGCTACTATTGGTTAATAAAGAAGCTGTTTTTGCCTATGGCAACACAGGATATAGCCAGGCAGGAAATCCAAGCAAATATAGAGGGAGAAGAAGGGTGGAGTCAGGGGCAGACGCCATCCAGCCACCCAAGGAACAACATGCCAGCAGACTGGTAATGCCATGGCCACATGGCAATACATAGATTAATAGAAATGGATTAATTTAAGATGAAAGAGCTAGCTAGCAGTCATTAATTAATATTGAGCCTCTGTGTGTTTATTTGGGACAAAAAGGCTGCGAGACACAGGAAAACTTCCGGCTACACTGGATCTCACAGTTTTCTGGCCCCTCATTCACAATGTTTCCTGAGCCTTAGGTATAGGCATTTGTGTCATTCGGGGTTGGGCTCCCTATGGTCAGTTGCTTTCTGTACTTGGACCAGACAGATCTCTTTGCTGAAAAAAGAAGCTTCTTTGATGGGGGCTAAGAACTGCACTTGCCAGGCAAGGCTGCTGTTCTGAAATAGAGTTCCCAAGAATGGTAACCAGACATCACTAGAGCTTAAAACTTGAGAAACATGGTTTTGTAAATAACATAGTCTTGCACTGTAATATAAAAGTTACCCAGACAGAAGCTTTTCTACTTGTGTGACTTCAGGATGGGCATATTTTCTGAGATCTGAATCAACAAAAAGAACAAAATGTTGAAAATTTAGGTTAAAATTGTATAAAAATAGCTGCAGATGTCTTCATTTAATTAATCATTATAGTTACATGACAATGTTGGTTGACTAGGCAAAAGCCAGATGAATTGATTTCCCCTTCCTCAGCTTTATTGATATCAGCCAAGACCATATCAACTCTGGGGCTGTGGGGAGAACCCAGGGAGTGTCACTCCACTCATCTAGGACCCAGCTTCCTGATTCCTGTTTAAGACAGGAGGGTTATTAAACACTTGACCCTGGGAACACCATGCCTGACACAAAATGTGAGGTGCATTTCTTAAAGACAAGTGATATGGGCAACTGATTCCCTCTTTTTCTGTCTCCATTTTCTGATTTATAAAATAGAGATGCTTTACCTCCAATCAACTTCATGTCACATTTCAGTAATCCTCATTTGCCTACGTGAACAGCTATAGATCACCCGGTCCAGTGGTTCACCTTCCTAAGGTTGTTGAGGAGTCAGCTGATGAAATGGAAACATCTGGGCATATGAGTCTCAGCATCTGTCAAACTGCCTCAGGTTGTTTCTCATTCAGACTGTGACCCTATAAGGTTCAAGAAAGAGCACAGGAAAATCTTTAATCCTGAGTTCAGAACCATTATTGTTTCTGTTACACGCTGAACAAAAGCATTGTACCAGGCTAGCTCAGATTTTGACTAGCCAATAAGTAGATCTCATATCTTGGTGGGAATTGGTGCAAAGCCATCTTGTAAACAGTATAATATACACAAAGACTAATCACATCTATTTTGTGAAACCTGCCACGTAGAATGTGCCCTTTAGCAGATAATTATTAGTTACAGAAATAAATTGGTAGGGAAATTGGCAAACCTTAGTCATATAATTATAAAAACCCTTTCATTTCTGCAAGCATGCCTTATTAGATACTGTTCACTCCTTTGTACTTCTGTTAGGAGGGTCATTTTAAACATGTGATGAAAATTACAGTGTGAATTAAATTAAATCCTATATTTGCGCGGTTTGGCAGTATGTGGTTATAATTCTGTGGAAGGAACAACTAGCAATGCTTAGAAGTTTATAAAAATCTAATGTCAGAATAATCACTGAAATAAGTAAGTATACTTTTATTTTGTGGATATATTCTGATAATGTTTTCGCATTTTAACTAAATGTAGACGAGTATGAGAACTAAATATAAACAAATTCAATATATGAAAACAGTCATGTATCTTTTAACATAGTTGCTATTACTGAGGGCAGGGTTGTGCCTCTCTCCTCTGAGGATTGTCAACAGCAGTTGTCAGTTTTATCTTAAAGTTGAACCAGAACAACAGAACAGCACAGGAAATGTTAGCTCTGCTGCCCATATGAAATGTTTTACTTACATTTTGTTTTAATGAAATTGCCTTAGTTTTTGGCTAACATTGCTAAAAGAGATGACTGTCTCTTGAAAAGTTACAATTGTTTCGAAGCAATTGTTGAAGGCATTCCCTGTTTCATTGTTTGGTGAACATTTTTTTTTCATTTTTCTTTATTAAGAAATTTTCTATTCACTCCACATACTATCCAAAGATCCCCCCTCCTCCCTCCTCCCTCCTCCCACCCCCAGCCCTCTTTCCCAAGCCACCCCGCATCCCCACATCCCCCAAATCGAGTTCTCCCATGGGGAGTCAACAGAGACCAGCACACTGAGTCTAGGCAGGTCCAAGCCCCTTCCCACTGCACCAAGGCTGTGCAAGGTGTCACACCACAGGCACCGGATTCCAGAAGCCTGCCCATAGACCAGGGACAGATCCCGATTCCCCTGCCTGGGTGCCCCCCAAAGAGTTTGAGCCAAACAACTGTCTTCCGTATCCAGAGGGCCTACTTCAGTCCCATGGGGGCTCCACAGCCACCAGTCCACAGTTCTTGGGCTTCCACTAGTGTGGCTGGTCATCTCTGCATGTCCTCCCATCATGATCTTGACGTCTCTCACCTTCAGTATCTCTTCTCTCTCTCATCAATTGGATTCCCAGAGCTCAGCCTGGTGCCTGGCCATGGATTTCTGTATCTGCCTCCATCTGTCACTGGACAAAGGCTCTATGATGACAGCTAGGTTAATTGCTAAGCTGGTCACCAGAGTAGACTGGTCCAGGCACCCTCTGGTTGGTGAACATTTTGTAATGACTGAGAACAATGGATTGCTCCTAGACTCAGTGGGAAACTTTGTCCCAAAGACAGCACTTTCCCTTTTATTCTGGGCACTGGGAAATGCAGAGGCAGGTAGAAAGCCCAATCATTATATCACACTAACGTATAGACTATGTTTCTTTAGTGTAGTCTTGATTTCTTTGTGTGTGTGTGTGTGTGTGTGTGTGTGTGTGTGTGTGTGTGTCTGCATGTATATAGTTGTGTACACGAGTGTGCCAGTATGTACTCCCTACACACATGTGGAGGACAGGAGATGACATTAGCTCTCCCACTATGTAACTCCCCACTGTATTCTCCAAAGACAGTTTCTCACAGGACTTGGAGTTTGCCATTTTTTTTTTTTTAAAGGCTGACTGATCAGCAAACCCTAGCAATTTTCCTTCCTCTATTCCTCAGGCTGAGGTTACAGGCCCATATAGCCATGCCCAGCTTTCACGTGTGTGTTAGGGACTCAAACACACTCCTTTGCTTTCTCAGCAAGTGTGCTTACCCACTGATACATCCCCCAAGCCCCGCAGTCCTGAATTTTACATCTTACTATAAATGTCTTACTTTACAAACATTTTTCTCTTGCTGATTTAATCCTTTTGGGAGAACACAGAATGCATTTAATTCTGTTACAAAATTATGATATTTGTTCATTTTTCCTCACATGCATCTTTGCTAAACTCTTCCAGTCAGTATTTAATTTCTTCAATGTTATGCTTTCAATTTACCCCTGCCACTTCTTTATCATAAGAGAAGGAGCACAGGCTGATCTCAGGCTGTGCTAGCTCTGTGGTGTTGTGTAAGCTACCAACTTTTTCAAACTGAAATAATGCATGCATATACACATTTGTGGCAGCAGGGGATGGCATGCTTTAACAAGTATACAAATGCCTCCCATGCAGACAGATAATTCTTGAAGCTATTATTCTTTATCACACCTATCCACGGCACTTACTGAAATATTCCTTAAACTGTGCAATTCTATTCAAAGCAAGACATTTGAAAGATATAGAATCATGAGGTAGACATACATGTTCTATCTATCAGATCAATGTTACATAGACAACTTAGCTTCCACAGCATATTTCCTGGCTCTCTGGGAATGTACGGATTTAGGAGTGTGTTCATAACATCTTTGACCTTCCATCTCCCATTTAGTTTCCACCAAGTTCCTCTTTAAGTTCTATCAAGTTTATTTATAAAATTTTTCTCAAATGTATATGCCTTTCTTAATGCTCACCAATTGTGTGTATGTGTGTGTGTGTCTGTGTGTATTATTGTATGGGGGTTTACATGTGTGTATAACTACATATGTACAGTGTATACGTGTGCATGTGGAGGCCAGTCAGCCTTGGTTGTCACTTCTTAAAGCCATCCACCTTGTTTTTGACATGGGCTCTCCAGGTAAGACCTGTAGTCAACTATATGCCTCTTCAGTGCTGGGTTAGCAATCATAGCCACTACATTGGGCTTTTGTGTGTGTGTGTGTGTGTGTGTGTGTGTGTGTGTGTGTGTGTGTGGGTTCTGAGGATGTAACGTCATCCTCGGCTACATCTGCACCAATTTCTTAGCACTTCAGAATACCTGGATCTTGCACACCCCATCACACTGATTCCCTGGGAATGATTCTTCTTTCATTTTTCAAAGTAGGGGAAAAAATAAATGTCTTGAAATGTAGATTCTGTTTCTGGTCTCCACTGCCCATTTTTAAGGACCATGTGGTGAAATCATTCTGATGAAATAATTTCCTTAACGTGGTCCAAGCATTGCATGGTCTGGTATCTGCTCATTTTTCTCACCTTCCTCACTCCTATAATATGCTGCATTCCCCTTTACTCTCCTACTATGTTTCCATCCTTCATCTTCTTGCCTTCTCAATTCTATGCATCCCACCATCATTATACCTTAAGAAGAGTCTCCCAAGTCATTGTTAATAGACCAGATTTCTTAGTATATTCTCCCATGGAATCAAATATTTATTCTTCAGACTCATTATCACAGTTTGTAACTAAATATGCTTGACCATTTGACTAATATGGATCTCCCCATTACCTTGTGAGCAGCATGGGCAGACGGTGCCTACTTTGTTCCCCACCTGAATGAACTTCTGTCTTAAAAATCAAAGTTGCCATGATGATTCACGGCAGTTCTTAGTACAAGGAGGAGGAGAGAGAGCCATTAGACCCTCACTTAAAATTACAGCCACTTCCTCATTTCTGTACACTCTGCCCCCAGCTGCATGTAATCCTGCATGGCTGCCTACAGTCCTTGGAAGTACTAAGATATATAGGGGATGGAATGTCGGCAAGGGTGAGGTTTCTATCACACAGCTTTTGTGAGTAGTGTAGGCTTTCTGAAGACACAGATGCCTGTAGGTGAGTCATCCATGTTCCTGTAAGTAATCTCAATATCTTCATCATATCTTCATCGATTCACTAAGTTGGACTTGGGTAGAATCATATCTTGGATCTCATGGTGCCATGTCTAGAGTAAAAAAAGTATTTCTGCATATTTCCCCAGCAAAGATATATATATATATATATATATATATATATATATATATGTGTGTGTGTGTGTGTGTGTGTGTGTGTGTGTGTGTGTGTGTGTCTCCAACCCAGAGATATCTCTTACCTCTTCCAGTTTATCATAGTACCCTTTGGTGTAAAAACATACCCAAAAGAAGATAGAATGGAAACAAAAGACAGTTTCCCTATAAAAGTTTAAAGGAAAAAAAAGTGCTTTGAGTGGCTAGCACTTTACCATGGGCATGATCTAGTTCCAATTAGCAACCCATCCAGAAATGCTTTATTTTTATTGCTGCTATTTGTTTAAGTCACATTGGCCAGATCTTATAAATTACCCCTTAATGTTGCCCAGGCAGTCTGGTTTGGGGAGAACGCTCCCTTTCCCCAAGGAGCTAATGAAAATTCAGTGTTTGCTTATTCCCTGTACCTCATCGCAAAAAAAAAAAAAAAAAAAAAAAATCAATGCCTGAAATACAATAGCTGCATAGTGATGATCTGTGGCTGAGGTGCCTTCACAGAGCTGAAAATTATAGCTCAGAAAGCAATCCGCGCTTCTCTCCTCAGAAAACTTTAGATTCACACGTCTGCTGCCTTCTTGACCCCAAGTCTTCCATCTTGTTACCAGACAGGAATGTTTTCTTTTCTTCTGTCAAAGTGCCAACTCTTCCCGGAAGCCAGGCCCAGAGGGAAGCTGTTTGGTGCACACCTGTAGCAAGGTTTGAAATCTCCAAGGTACTTCAGACTGGAGAAGCGTGCAAACTGAAAATTGCAGAGCAGTTTTCTGAGGTCCTTTTCCTTTTCTCAGTAAATTCTATCTGCTGGTGTGAAAACAACAGCATCAGTGTTTACTGGGTCAACAAAACCAATGGATTTGTTTCCTTGTTTGGAGTGTGTGGAGGGAAGATAGTTATTCAAGGAGAATGAAAAGTGAAAACAAGGTACAGAAAATACAATTTGGACTCCCTCCCCCCCAAAAAAACCCCCAAAACTTGAGGAACAGATAGACTTTCTGATGAGCTGATGCCAAAGATAAAACTTAGAGCTTATTGATCCCTGTGTATAGTGTATATGTCTGTTCCTTAACACATATAGTGTTATTTATGTCATAAATTAGGGAATATATTGATTTTATCAAAACTTTAAAGCAAGCTTCCCTAGGTATAAGATAACAGTCCTATTTTGTCAAAAAAAAAAAAGATAGGATTGCATCACCAACACTGGTCTTTACCAAATGCATAAAAAGACAATACATAACAATACAAGGTAGGGATCATGGAACAAAAGAAATAGTAGATATAAGAGGAAGTTCTGAAAAAAAATAGTTGCAATCCATAAATGATGTGTGTGATCAAGTTTTATGTTTATTTTGGGGATGTTAGTTTCAAGGGAAACCAGTAATAACTAGGCTGGAGGAAGGAGAATGAAAGGACCTGTTTGGTATTTTAAGAAACGTTGATCTAACATTTGAATATCCCAGAAGGAGGGAATGGGTGATCTGAAAATAAAATAACTTCAGGGTGAGGTAAAGGCCCTGAGAAATTTCTTACCTGGTAAAAGCACTTGTTGCTGAGTCTGTCAACTTGAGTTCTATCATTGAGTCCCCATGGCAGAAGGAGAGAACCAATTCCTGAAACTCATTCCCGAACTCTTCATGTGTTCTGTGGCATGCACACAAGTGCACACACATGTGGAGGGCCCACAGAGACTCCATAATGGAGTCTTATTCCATTTTGACTCAAGGTCAGAGAGTCCGGGTTTGTTTTGCCCCACAAGGCTGTATAGTTAGGATGTTTTGGCTAAAGGTCTGATTACCAGGTGTCTTTCCTTTAAGGCCTAGTTACAGGATGTTTTACTATAAGGCATGGCTACTAGATGTTTTGGGAATTAAGAAAGTGTTTACACTTGTCTGTACTTTGTACCTTAAACCAGTGTGTCCTTGAGAGGGGAAGATCTTTTGCCTCTCCCCTTGCTGGTGTATAAAAGCCCATGAGGAATAAACTCAGGGTGACTGTGGTATTGACCCAGAGCCCTCTAGATGCTATCCTGTGTCACTGTCTTTTCCTTCATGTGTATCTATTATGTCTTAATCCTCACTCCTCCCTTCAAGGACTGTTCAATAGCCGTGCTGGGGATTCGCTGTGGGCTCCACCCTGTGATAAATAGCACAGGAACAAGTAAGTAATAAAAGAAAAAGAAATGATCTCTAAAAGGCCTTTGCAGCATTCTATTTATATTAAAAAATGTGTTTCTTGTCACTAGAGGTACAAAAACAGCTATTACACAGAGAGGTTGAGAAACTTGTGAAAGCTTGCAGAGCTCATGAAACTTAGAGTTTGAATTAAAATTTTAGTCTGACCTGAAAGTCCTTTTCAAGCTTTGAATGGTGCTGAATCTCTCTTTATACACTCCTCATCTTTTTATTAAAGGAGCATAGACGGCTACCTACAGGTGGCACTATTGAATAATTATTAATAAATGACTTAATTGCCACATTATGTAATATACATATTCTTTAGCATCCTTGTTTGTCTTAGAGTCTAAAAACCCACGTAATTTACTTCAGCCCATTCAAGACAATGTGTAATATTACTTAAGGCGAGAAAAAGAAATTGTTGTTATTCCTATTTTGATTGCTGCCTGATTGACTGCTTCTGTTCCTATGTTTTAAATAAAAACGCTTTCAAATGACCCACTACCAATCCCCTCATTGACCAGTGAGGAAATGCTATGGGTCTCCTTTGATGAAGGACATTGTTCCTGCATCACATTCTTCTGTTTCTTCGCGGAGTGTTTGAAGACAGATAGCAGTTTATCTAATCAACTGCTGCCTGGAGGAAATTAACCTTCTGTCTCTGTTCCCCTGCACATCACTGGCCGACTGTAGAGGACTCTTGTTGGGCGGAGGTTGGGAGGATTGCTTTCTTCTGTTTCCCAAGGAATCATTCACATTTGGGATGCTAAGCAATTACAGCCTCTGATTCGACGTACATAACAAACCTTCTGCCTCACCTCAGCTCAGGCTCATTATGCCTCACGAGAGCGCTGTGTGTCGGATTTGCACCTCCGGTAATTAGCAGAGCTCCTCTGCCAGCCCTCCTTCCCTCCATTGCCAGCATTTTCAGTGTTAGCAAACAAGCATCAATCACCAGCCTGATGAGCAAAATTAAGGCCTCCGTGTGACTCTGCTCACAAACGGCAGTGAAATTTCAGACTTGGGAACTCGTCTTTGGCAGTGTGGTGGTCTTAAGAACAAAAATGACTGCCTGTCGCCAACACCATAAAAAAAGCTGACTCGTGCTGGGGATTTGCTGTGGGCCCCACCCTGTGCTAAACAGTTTACATGAATTATTTCATGGGATCCTAGCAAGATGTCTATCTGTAGTCATTGTATCTGTTCACTTTATATATATAAAATACACAAGGCTGGTAAGATGGCTCAGTTGGTAAAGTGCATGCCATGCAAGCAAGAGGACCCGAGTTCGTTTCCAGCACCTACATAAAAGCAAGGGCAAAGCCTATCTGAAATTCCGGTGCTATAGGGGAGAGAGAGACAGTTGCATCACTGAGGTGTGTTGTTGAGATCCAGGTTCAGTGAGAAACTATCTTAAAAACTGAAGTGTAGAGCTTCTAAGGAAGACACAAAACAGCATTGACCTCTGGCCTCCACAAATACATGCATGCACACCCATATGAGCATGTATTGATACATATACACATTCATGCATGTACACACACATACACACACACACACACATATGCACATACCTAAACCTCTTGAATTCTAAGTATGGGAGCCAGAATGAGGTGATAAATGTTATCTCAATCTGAAAAAGTTAAATCTAACTCACTGGTAGCATCTCAGTTATTCTGGCTGGCTCAGACACCACAGAGTGCACATTAACACCCAGAGGATGAGCCTGGGGTTGGTGTTTGGTGAGTGACCTCAAATGCAACCTCTGCTTCTAAGTAGGGAAACACAGGGCACAACAGCCAAAACCTTGGGGGTGCAAGATAGATTAAAGGGTTGAGGAGCTAGAGAAAAGAAACAGATTTTATCTTTTATAGTTGATGTCATTTGTTCTGAGCTACATGATTTAGTCATAATAAATTCATCTCTTGGGGTATGTGTGTGTATGTTGGGGTGGGGGTGGGTGGCTCTATTGTTATTATTGCTTTGGGGTGGGATGAAACTGAGGAAGAGGCAGTGAAAGCACCTTCATCAGTCTCACACAGACTTGGCATCACACAAGCCCCTGACCTGTGGTGGCTTCTTCTCCGGATCTAGTTTCTTTTCTTCTCTAACTAAGTGCCACTGCTATTCTAATTCTAGTCCGGGTGCCTGTCTTATCCTTTTGAATTAGACTTGATTTCTTGACCCGTAATGACCTTTGCGTAATGACCTAGTTCTTAGAAAAGATAAAAAATAAGAACTAATGACGAATAGAGAATTTGCTAAAGGAATGCTATTGTTTAACAGCTTTCATTTGGAGATTTCATTTGGAGATTTTGTCCTCTAATTTTTTTTTCTTTCTGTGAACAAATTTTGACTTTCCTACTGACCTGAACATTGCAGATTTTAAGGTGTTCCACAGCCACAATCCATCGGCATACCTGTCAGAGCTTGGTTTTCTTTATTATGAAGAGTGCCAAGGATAAGTATAGCTTTCATTTGTTACTAAGCAATGATTAATGTGGGCTCCTGAGCCTGATGTCTACAGAAACAATGTTTCTAGTTGTTAAAAGGTTATGGTTGAACTATGTGGCTTCAAATCTCTGGCTGCAGATGCACTGAGTTCTGGAGCCTGTGAAAAAGTACTTACTTTTTCCAGACATCGAATTTGGTGCCTCTAAAATAGGGAATGCTAGTACCTGTTTCACAAGATTTTCATGATTACATAACTCATAATTGATCTTGCACAACATAGGGTGACAGTCAACATTCTAAGTTGGGAGAACCCATATTATCGTAAGAAAAACAACAGATCCTTGGATTGAAATCCATTACTTTAGTAGTATCGATTGCATCTTTTTTCCCCATACACATCTAAAAATCGGCGTAGTGTCCATTATTAAACAAACAAAATTGTTCTTAAATTTAACTTATTAGGAGCTGTGCAGCAATACAGAATGTGAAATTCCCAACATGTTTTCAAATTTATGTCACATAATCCTATATGTTCTAAACCACTTTTAAGCAAAACATTATAAAATAATATGTTCTACGAATCAATTATTTTGAAAATTATTTAGTAAAATAGAACAAATTTGGTAGGATTACTTGAGTCCTATAAAATGTATATATGAATTATGAATTGGGTTGGGTGTCTGAATATATGGTACTGCAAAGTGTATTTCGTGAGACTCTCCATCCCTGCCCCAATTTTAAGCAGGCCATAGAAACTCATTCATGAGTGCATCTTGAGTTTGAATGAGCCTCACTGGAGAGATCACTTTCCAAATTTGGTTCATCTTAGCTTGAGCCAACTTCTGTCACTTTCTGCTATGATGGGCCACTTTACAGCAGCAAATACATTACATTAAGACCTTGGCATTGTTTGATTTAGTTCACAATCTGAACTCATTACAAAGGAAAATCTTTCTTTGGTGCTTGTGGGCTAGCAGGTAGATGCATGGGCCTGTGTTTGCATGCATATGCAGATGGCATTTAAAATAGCCCACAAAAGCTTACATATGGAAGGATATCTTTGAGACCATAAAGTGTCAGAGGTAGTTTTTTTTTTTCCTGTCTCTCCCCTCCCGTTTAAACTTTCATTAGAAAATGTCAGTCAACCTTCTAGTTTTCCTGTTCTTACTCCATCCTCCAGGGTCAGGAAGCAGTCTTTTGTTCCAAATTCTTAGCCTCTCATTTCTCTCTCACCTGCCTCAGTATCTCAGGATGCTAAGAGAAGGCTCCATTACTTTGCCACATGGTTGGTGCCTCCTGCTTTACTGTGACAGAAAATTAGGCTTAGTAATAATATATTCACACAAATAGTCTAAAGCCCTCCAGATGAGAATCTAGTATTGGCTAAAACTACATACAAAGAGTTTTTTTTTTTAACAGTACCAGTAAACAGAGAAGTAGGGAGACATCAATTTTAGCAAAATTAAAAGGATTGATTATAACTGGCACTGATACATTTGTTGTGAAAAGGCATCCTTATATGTGGCTTCTAGAAAGAAGTTGCTACAACAGGGATCTGGGCTGTGTTGTCTTATAAATGTATATGCATTTTGGCCAATAATCCAAGAAGCCTTTGTGGGTAAGATGTGTCAGGATATTTTAGGCAGTTTGTATTTGCTGTGCTCCCAGCTTGGGAAGGTCTTGCCCCAAACAGGTGCATATCTGGCTCCCTCCCATTTCTGAATCAGCTCTTAGCTTGTGCATCTTCCCTGAGAACTAATGAGAAACAGTAACCCTTTCCTCTGAATTTGCTTTGTCTGGAGTGTGTGTCTTTTTGCTCTTCACAGCATTCACCACTATTGGTGTAATTACTAAGGCCACTCCACGTAGTTAAAAGAAGATTTATTTAGTGGGTAACTTACAAATAAAGGGGTAAGTAGGTGGCGGGTTCTGGAAAAGACGCAGCGCAGTCCGGCGGTGTTCTCTGGAGAACTCTCCTCGGTCTACCTCTCGCGTCCAGGTCCAGGAAAAGAGAGCGCGGCATGTCCTGATCTCAGGTCTTCAGGCCCTCCCTTGGCCCTGCCTTGTAGGCGTGATAGTTACGGAAGCCTTATTGGGGATTGGAACTTCCAGACCAAAGCTGGAATGGCTACCCACTACATCTCCCCCTTTTTGTCTAAATAAGAAGGTTCTAACTTAATACAAGATTATATACAAAGGAATGGTTATCAAACATTGTCCAGGAGGAATGAAGGATAATGACCTATATAAGATGGAACTACAATCAATGTAAACAATATCAAACAAGGAGCACATACTAAAATCCAGAGAAGTATAGAACATAGGTAAATGGCATGTTACAAAGATCATTCCAAAAGGTGTCCTATCCTAAAGAACCTGTTACATGCTGCTATTTTACCTGTGTAAGTGTTTATGGTTTGTCTCCCATAATGGAGTGTGAACTCCGTGAACACAAGAATTTTGTATGTTTTGTTCATCTGAGTGCCCCAAACCAGAAAGAGATAAACATCATAATATGTTATGTTGAATGACGAGATATGTAAGCTTGAAAGAGTGAATTATAGCCATGTATAATAATACAGAGGGAATTATAATATATCATTGTGAGAAAGCAGCTTTTAGGCAAGTCCATTGATGACTCAGTTTTTTAAAAATAAAGGCATGGAATATATGTGTATGTGTATACCCATGTCATTTTTATTTCTATCTCTCTGTTTCTAAAAGCCTAGAAAAATATAGATGGGATATATTCCAAATTATAAATTAATGCAGGCTGCCTCAGGATACTGAATTTAGACTACAGAGTTAGAGAGAAGAATGTTAAAGTTGTTATACCTGTATATTATTTGCCTTGTGACAACAAGCATTGTATTACTTTTCCAATAAAAAGTACTCAATAAAATAAATGCAATCACACACCGCAGAAAATGACTCAGGGCTCCTTCTTTAAATGCAATATGGCAAATGATGAGCCCTGACTCTCAAACAGTTAGGCTGCATCTCATCTTCATAGTATCAATGTCTGCTAGTTTATAGCAAATAGACATTTAGCTTCATTTGTCATTTACCAGAGTCTTGAGCTCAGATGAGTGTGTCCCTGTTTGCTAAGGCTTAGCCATGAGGACCCCTGTAGTTTCAGTTTTAGTTCTTAATTATCTGAGGCTTTGATAGAAGTGAGTGAGAGCTATGCATCAAATTTTTGACTTCTTATGAACAGTGGTGTGTGGCTAGAGTTTTCCTGCCTGGCCCACAGTCAGGATAAATCTCTTTCACCTGCCAGTCCCACAGTCGCTCAGACCCAACCAAGTAAACACAGAGACTTATATTGCTTACAAACTGTATGGCCATGGCAGGCTTCTTGCTAACTGTCCTTATAGCTTAAATTAATCTGTTTCTATAAATCTATACCTTGCCACATGGCTCATGGCTTACCGGCATCTTCACATGCTGCTTGTCCTGGCTGGCACCTGGCAGTCAGTGACTCCCTCTGCCTTCCTGTTCTTTTTATTCTCTCTGTTAGCCCCGCCTACACTTCCTGCCTAGCCACAGGCCAATCAGTGTTTTATTAGCAACACATTTGCCATACAGAACATCCCACAGCAGTGGTGTATCATAGACAGGGCCGTGAGAGGGGTCTGCCTAGGACAGGAATACTGAGGGATTCACGGTCTGTAGACAATTACAGTTCAATGATACACCAGAGTAAGAGTCTGTCTTTTATTGTTAACATGTGTGAGCATCTCTAAACAATATCTCTCTCAAAATTCCCTCCTCTTTTACATGTTACACCTAATTTTAAAATAATTACTGAGGTTATTGCTAAGCCAAGATGGGCCATACTCCAGGAGAGCTATGAATGTGATCCAGCATAAAAATTGTAAATTTATTAAAGGCATTATGAAATTCCTCCTTTTGTTTTCTTGGATTGTATTTTTTTTGAGCATCAAGTTTGTAGGTCAAAGATCAGTCATGTCACAATGTCAAAATATAGGCTTTGTTCTTGGTTACCCTCCCAAACTTGATGTTAAGACCCAATTGCTAAAGATGTAAAATATTTGAGTTATAGGGCATAAAGAAATCGAGCTGGTACTGAGCTGGAAGTTTCACCCCTACTGCTTAGCTTTCAGTGATGGAAAGTGCTGTGTATGTTGCTAGGAGAGAAAAGTAATCAACAGCCTTACCCAGCTGTGAAACCTGTGAGCCACAATAATGACTTTCCTGGCAAGATACACCTACTGGTTCAAGCATGGCACCAATGTTGTGGGAGTAACCAGCCACTTTTTGATTGGATTTAAAGCCCTGTCCTGTAGAAGTAACCATCTTATTGAATAAGAAACACAGAGCCAATGCAGAGAATAAAGCCCAAGAGGTCAGAGCTAAGAGCCTTACCCATCACTGATGCTGCTATCCTCCTCAGCCAAGAGACTTACTTCCTGTGTGTTTGTCTATTTTATGTTCTGTTCTGCCTTCTCATTGGTTGTAAACCCAACCACATGACTGCCTCGTCACTGCCTGTCTGTACAGACCTCCAGGTCTTCTATGGTTGGTATTGAGATTAAAGGCATGTGTCTCCAATGCTGGCTGTATCCTTGAACACACAGAGAGCTACCTAGCTCTGCCTACCAAGTGCTGGGATTAAAGGCGTGAACCACCACCGCCCAGCTTTTGCTATGGCTCTAATAGCTCTGACCCCCGGGCAACTTTATTTATTAACATACAAATCACATTTTAGTACAAATAAAATATCACCATACAGTCCATAAGACTGAACTCATGCCTGACACCTTTTATTGGGAAAACAAAACAATACTGACTCATGGTTCAAGTAGCGATCCAATGGTGGCAGGAACCTGAAACAATTGGTCACATCATATCCACAATCAGGAACAGAGAGTGATGAATGCAGGCTACTGCTCATCTCACTTCTTCATGTATACAGTGCAGGATTATAGCCAGAGAATGGTACCAGCCATGGTAGGTGAGTCTTCCCATCCAAATAAATATAATAGAAATAATTTCCTACAGGCATGCCTGGAGACCTGCCTCCTGAGTGATTCTAGGTCTATCAGGTAGACAAATAACACTAACCTTCACAACTAGACTTTCCTCCTTTGTAGGACTTTTCCTTAGTTGTTGTTATTAGGGGGTTCTGTCAAGGGAAGGCCTGAAATTTATTGATGTTTTCTCCTGACATTGTGGTAGTACATTTTAACGCTTGGTTCTGTTTCTGCCCCTAAATTATCTCCTACTGTTGAGTAGCAGTGATTAAATGTAAAATAAACCATGGAGTTCTCTGAAGTACACATTGACCTAGAGCTCAAGGTATGGAGGTCATGTACCATGAGTGACTCCCAGAGTAGCACCTGGCTGGCTGACTCTCAACTTCAAGGCTAAGACCCTTCCTAATAAGTACGTTCCTTGAGCTTGGCTTCCAGCTCCAGTCTTTTTACTGTACCATCTTTGTGTGTTGGCACCTAGTGCTCATACCATGTGCTGTGACATCTTTCTTTGGATTGCATCTCTTCAGTGGAACAATGGTGGGACTTTGTGACATAGAGCCGTGAAAAGGGATAATGTTCTTCAAGGCTAAAAATGCCTAATAATTATAAGCTTGGGATGTGTTTCTTAAGGCTTACAGAAATGGAAATGTCTGTTTTCACTTTCTACTTCCTTGTTTATTTTTTTCTGTCTTGGTAATTCACTGTCTTCCAGTGAACATACTCACAGAATGTATTGCCTGTGCCTCTCTCTTTGGAGAAGTGTTGATGGTATTGACCAAGAATATGAGATGTAGAATCAAACAAATTTGCTTTCTAGCCATGGTTTTATCATCTATTAAGTAGGTTCACTAGTCAGCTTGTTAGCACTGTGACAAAATACCTACAATAAGTGAAGTGAAGGAGGAAAGGTTTTTTTGTTTTGTTTTGTTTTGTTTTTTTCAGTTGGGGGGTCTTTAACAGAGTCTGTCGCTGAAATATCTACATGGTCATGGATGACCATGAACTTCCACTTTTCTTCTTCTCCCTACTTCTCAAG